>BQNB010045346.1:15818-44332 GCA_026074375.1 Tanacetum coccineum
TATGATTATGATTGTTGTATCCATGAAGTAATACCCCAGATTAGCTTCCGCTGCTATATTTGTAAAAATGGGGGTGTTACAGACTCGGTATGAGATGTTTGACTCCAGCAGAACTGGAGGTTCTGGCAAATGAAACTGCTTGATATATCATCAAACATCGACTTGTAAATATTTTTTAGAAAAATAAAATACAAAAATAAAAAATTTCAAAAAGAAAATACAGAAATAGAAAATTTCAAAAAGAAAATAAAAAATCAGAAAAATAAAAACTACCAAAAAGAATCTTCTCGGAATGTCTTTCATAATCGATAATATTTAGGTACCTAGAAATGTCGTTCAATAATGACACAGGTATGTAAATAAAGTTCGAATTAAAGTTCAAATGTTTTAAAACGTGTCATTTCTATTTTCTAATGGCTTATGTGCAAATCAGTACATAACCCGGACTTCAAAGAAAGGAAAGTTTATCTTTAAAGATAACTTATCCTAACAACGAGAAGAGCAATTTTCTTGGTCTTGAGCTAATTATACAAAACATTCAAAGTTTTAAGCTCAAGTAAATGACTTGTAATCGCTCTTATGTTACAACTCGGTCTCCAATGATAAAGGAGAGTGTACGCTTCAGTGCGCTTATCCTTAGTGTTTGAAGAGAAGTCTTCTAACAATTGGTTTTTCAAAAGTTGAACACAATTGTTCAAGAATAACTCTTTCATGACAACATTTCACAAAAAGTGATTTAACAATTGGTATCTTTCAAAATTGTGTGTTCAACACTCCCTTCCTCATGAAACTTTCAAAGACGATCATTTTTACAAGGGAATTAATGTTTGAAGGGGGAGCATTTCAAAAACCAACGTTTTAATGCTTTTGGATACATCATTTCATGACAATTCTTAATGTATTTAAAACATTTAACTATCTTTCATGTGGTGTCTTAGCATAATTTTTGCAAAAAGATTTTCATCAAGACAAAATTTTGTGCTAGACATTAACAAAAGTTTCTAAATAACATAAGTGGTACTTCAATGACAAATAGTTTTTGAAGAAGGTGAATATATCAAAAAAACCTGCCAGCGATCAAAGCTACATCCGGTATAGAGAAATCGAAAACCGCACCAGTGGCATAATGACCATCTGTTCTAGATAGACACACACTGGATATAACTTGCTTTCTAACTATGTTATAAGATGATTCCATGTTTGAGCATAATTTTTCAAGTATTCTTTAAAGATTATTCATAAACTATCAAAATTATGTGCTCAACACTATCTCCAACTCAATTTTATATCCCTTTTACAAATTGGTATCATTTTTCAATGGTGTCAAACATATGTAAAATTGAGGGGAGCTAATGGAATTTTTCTTCTATAATTTCTAATAATTCATGCATAATTTATGGTATCATTTTCTCTCCATGGACTTTTCATGAAAAATTTTAAGCACTTAGTATTTCAAAAACTAAGTTACTTAGTATTTAAAATAAGGGGAAAAATATGCATAAAATGTGATTAAAAAAAGTGATCTAAAAAGACTAAAAGTGCTTTTTAACTTCTACCCACATGTGTGAAACACGTTTGAATATCGATGCACGTGTGAAGTGGGAGTATTATAAAAGATGAAAATTTCAAAGTGTCAAATGTTTTTGATAATTCTATCATACACTTTGATTGATTTTTTAAACAAATGTTTTAAGGTTTTGATCAAATAGCCAACAACCAACTAATTTACAACGATTCTGAAGTCATAAGGTGGTTAAGGTTAGGTATTGTCCCATGATCCAACCAGAACTAGAGGGATCTACCCAAGGACACTTCATAGTTAGAAATAACAGTCTTTAGGTAAGATTTGGAGAAGAATGAGTAAAGGAATTAATGTTAACTAAAGACATGAGTCATCACCGAAACAATCACAACATGGTGATAGTAATGACTTCTAGGTAAACATTAAAGGGGTTGAAGAATGAAAAAGAAATGTAAGGATAAAGGGTCTAAAGAAAGAAGCCCTCCACACAACTTAAGGCAAAAACCGGGTCAATACATATGCTATCAGTCTTCACAAAGGTGAATTCTGGTATTGAAGAAAGACATTATGTACCCAGTGATGCACTGCACAACCCTTCTTAGCCATTCAAGTTTCTCTTAAAAAATCCTTGTCTCATTTGTCACGGAGATTAACACGACTTATATTGACTTCTCACTCTGAGAATGTTTATATAGAATAGGTGGCAGTCTGCTTCAGCCTTCGAGTACTAAAACTAAAAACGCACTAATCGAGTCTAGAGGCAAAGAGATTAATTATAAATCTCATTAGGACACATGAATGACAAAAAAATACTTGTTGGACACAGTTAAGTTCACAAATTGTTAAAAAGAGTCCTACGCATTATCCTTGTGATCTTGCCAGAACGTTCAAAGTGATACTCTTTAGTATTTCACAATGATGAATGAAAATCTTTCCAGAGTCAACACCAAACAGCTCTACGGTAGGTGACCTGCGAGAATCACCTAGAATTGTTGATTGCTTACTTTACAAGTGAACATCAATAATTCACCTATATCCGTCCGTTATCCTAACTTGCAAGGGAATCCGGATATAGGAACAGTTGTGGAATATCGAAAAGCTTTATTAGCATCTCTCGACGTATCAACTTTAGATAAACCACATTTCAAGATGGAAAACCTATTAAGGAGATTCATTTTACGAATTGTATCCTGATGACGCATGTACAATATTCATATTGTAAAATGGTCCTCACAGATCGAAGGTTAACGTTACCAAACTTCGACGAATGAACAAGACATCCGTCCATATCTGTTGTTTATCACTAACATTCATATGCAGGTTTAGATGATGGAGTAACTACCTCATCCAACACCTTCATACTCATTACCACATGCTCATTTATCAAACAAAAAATATAGATACATGATAAAAGCTCAAGTATATGTTGCAAAAGTCTTCAACAACACTGCTCCTCAACATCTTCCTAAAGGACACCAAGATTAACAAGACAAAGATTGTCAAGGAGATTGCTAGCCAGCTTTCAAGATAAGTATGAGCATGTCGGTCCAACACACAAGATGATTCAAGGATGCTTAAGAAAGAAAGTACTGGCCCATAAACGACTACTCATATTCCGGCTACCTCTATCAAGTTCATCCACAACAAGGAAAGATTTAAAGATCTCGAAACTAAATATAAATTCGAAAGACAATGACAAAGGCTCAAGATCAAAGATCACAAGTCATGAAGGCTTGAAGCCGTTACAACAAAGTTCAAGACCAAGACCTAAGACTCAAAAGCTTAAAGACAATGAAGATTAATGATCTCACTTTTAAAGAATCACAATGATTTTACTTCGGGGGAGATTGTTAGGCTCAAAATGTTAAATCAAACAAAGAAAGTAAAATACATTATGTAATATGTCGGGTCTTTACGTTTTAGGAACTTTGAATTTAATGTAATAGGCTAGTCGGGATTACGGGCTCGAGGTTTAATCTAACCTTGTATGCGTTCCGGGCTAAAAGCCCAACCAAAGTCGAGCCCGACCCAACCATAAGCAAAAGAGGCGTCCCTCTTTAGGGTTACATGCCTATAAATACCCTTCTCATTTCATGAGAAGGGGTTGGTTGTTTGTGCTTCTCATTTGCTAAGTAATAAACATCCCTTCCAATTCCTTTCTCTCTCTATATTTCTACTACTTTCCCTCTCTAACTTTCTTCTTCTTTCTCTCTAGTTTTCTACCATCATATATGTTCTTAAGATATGAAAATAGTGAAGTAAATAAATATAACAGAAAGTATAAACAAGAAATGATTGGGAAAATGTGAGTTGAATGATGCACAAATGGCTTCTATTTATAGCCAAATTGACTAGACAACCCATGGATCCCATGGATCTCTTAGAAGGGATTCGTCTGTACCTGACAACTAGTTTTGACAAGATTTTTGACAAGACTTTGCCTTTTAGATCTTTCCAAAAAAATTAACAAATCTTCTTAAAGTCAAAGCCAGATTTGAAAAGATATTCCTTCTAAAAGGCTTTCAAAAGTCAACTCTTTTTGATGCGACAATTATATATAAAATGTAAATGTATATGTAACTATATTTGTTAAAACAAAAATGTGTTTAACTAATGTGTAAGTAAACTTAACACCTAAATGTATTAATTGGTTTATGAAAAGTACGCAATGCATTTGTTAAGAAAAATCTTGTGAGTGCAAAATGTATGATTTTTTCTTTGATCATTACACAAGTTTTACATATCCATTATTCATACCTTTAGTGATATATGACAAGTTCAAACTTTACGTTTAAACTTGTTTATTTTAAGCTTTACTAATTTGTCATTAACAAAAAGTAGAAAGACTGTAAAATATAAATAACGTTTTACATGATTATTTGTATTAACAAGGGGTTCAAAGAGTTAAACACCAAATTGATTTTTTAAAGAGTTTAAATATGTTAAATAATTTAACTAAATTCTATCATAAGTTATATGCATGTATTGCTTATGACACGTTTTATTATATAAGTTACCTATAAATTTTAGTCATGTTATCCAATTATGATGAGGACATCCCTCCTAACTTTGTGACATGGTCGGGTCTAGGCTCAATTTTGGGACATGAATGGAGTGTTTTAAATGGTTAGATTTAGCTCAACGTTTCATCGATTTCAGAATGGAGGACTAACATGTGCGGATGGTCGGACAAGAGCTCGGGGTAAGGATAGGACAACGTGACATGAATATTTATATTCTAGGTCCTATATAGATCTAAGAATTATATACTTGACGCAACCGGTAACAACCACCCACCAGTTAATCTACCACTATCATTGTGATCATTCGTATGTTGAAAAGATTAATTTGGATTTTAGACTTTAAATGATTAAGTTTTGGTAAACTTTGGTAATTAATTTATTTAAAGTGAATATCAAAAATACTAAATGGTCTTTATTTGTTTTGTAGATGACTGCACCAAAGCAAAATATGAATGTTCTAAATCTCTATTCTTTGATTTAGAAAGAGAAACTCACTGGTACCAACTTTCTTGACTGGCACATGAACTTAAAGATTATCATCAAGTATGAAGGAAATTTAAATACCATTGAGACACCCATTCCTAACCATCCTATTGTTGATGCTCATGCTGCTAAGCTCACTACTTATCGAAATATTTTTAATGAGCGGGAAAATATTGTTTCACTAGTGCTAGCAACCATGCCACTTGATCTGCAAAAGAAGATGGTGGATCTAACGATTATGACATGCTTAATGAGTTGAAAAGTGTGTTTTAAACTCAAGTTAGTCAAGAGCCATATGACACTCATAAGCTGCTAAACTCATACAAGATGGAAGAGGGTCAATCGGTTAGCTCGCGTGTTTTGAAGATGATGATTAATATTAGGTTGGAAAATCTAGGACATCATATGCCCAAGTTATGACGATTAACACCATTTTGGGTTCTTTGCCAAAGTCGTTTGACAACTTAGTCATGAACTATAACACGAATGGCTAGGATAAAACTCTTGAAAATTATGTACGATGTTAAAGATTGTTGAGAACAATCTGTCATCCAAAAACGTGGTTCCTAGTTTGCATATGATTAGAGCATGTGGTGTAATAAAATACTAACTGTGCAAAGAATGAGAAGTAGTAGGCGGTGTAAGAAAGATGAATTGTGCATGGAATAGATAATTACATGGTGTAAAAAGATGAATTGTAAGAAAGATTAATTGTGCATGGAATGAAAATTTTGTCATTATACTAGACTACTAAAAGATGGATTGTCACTCTTATCTTGTTGAGTTAAAAAAGAACAAGGAGGATGAATTGTTTAACAAATCAGGTTTGTTCATAAATAAACTCTTTACTATCTCTCCCAACTCCTGGGTACTTGACACATGATGCGGAATTCACATTTCTAATAATGTGTAGGGAGCGAGAAGTAGTAGGCGGATGGAAAAGGGCGTTATGGATCTGTATATGGAAGCAATGTTTTGTAGAAAGATGACAAATGCACCATTATCTAGTATATGATAAAGGCTAATGATTTATTAGGACTTATACATACTGATGTATGTATTCCATTTAGATCAATGACACGAAGAGGTGAATTATATTATGTTTCCTTCATAAATGACTATAGTCGATATGGTTATGTTTATTTACTTAAACATAAACATGATACTTTCAAAACTTTTAAGGCTTATCAACATAAAGTTGAGAATCAACTCTGAAAGACCATCAAGACATTGCGATAGGATCATTGTTGATCCCAATGAATAGATTTTTATCTCCTTAGCTTGTAAGGTTTAGTACCCTTGGATAAATCCAAAAATACTAAGAATAGAACTTTGATTTGAATGATATAAACTATACAGAAACTAGTTTATATCACTAAGAAGTATTCTCAATGAAACAGTAAATTATGTTTTGACACAAAGATATAATCAACACAACAAGCTTCAATATAGGGTTTACAACCTTAAAGCTATGAACTCTATGGAAAACTGAGATGGAAAACTTATATCTTTCTATACCCTAGGATCTCCTTTTATACACCAAGGAGTCCTACACGGTTTACAATACATTCCTAACTTATCATGATCTTTTCTATAAATAAACGTAATCTCTTAAATCGAATAGTAGATACATTTTCTTTTACTAAAAGATAACCTTAATACTATCCTTATCTTTAATCTGTATTTATCCTCTTAACAGCTGTAAGTCTTCTAGCAGTTGTAATTCAGCAGCAGTTGTATCTTTATAACCAACAGCACAAACTGAGCATAAGCAGTAGTAAGTACCAGCAATACTAACTTTACGCTAATAGTTGTAACTTTACTCTAGCAGTACTAAGTTATACTAACAATAGTAACTTTTGTACTAACAGTACTAACCACTTCGCATACTTTTAGTCTTCAACTCTGAGCAGTCTTAACTTCTACTGACAGTAGAAACTCAATACTAACAGTACTAAATTATACTAACAGCAGTAACTAGCAGTGGTAACTTTATACTACCAGTACTAACTACTTAGCTAAATTTCCATTATGTAACTGAGCAGTAGTAAGAATCCTTGAAGTCTTTTAAGTCCTAACAATCCTCCCCTAAACTTGATGTTCATCTTCTGAATCTTCAAGTTTCTTTATTAAAAGTCTTCATCATACTCAGGAGGATACATTCAAACCTTTGGAACCACTTTGTTTGTATTTACAAAGCTGAGCAGTTGTAGCAACATACTCATTAAAATGATCAGTTTGAAGTTTCTTGTTTAGCATATTGGTGATTGTTATTGGTGTGAGGGGATATCTCTTTTCAACTAACATGCAGATGTGCACATTTCCAAACCTTACAAAGTGCATTCTACATGAATCATACAATTTCCAAACACTCATTGTATAACCTTGTAGATCTCTCCATACTTTACTTCTAATGTCTGGTTCAAACATGACTTTAAAATCTCCCTACATCACTCTTTCATGTTCATCTTTACGTCTTAAATCACTATGCTTTGTTTTGACTAACTTCCAAAAAGTCTCCAAGTCTTCTCTGTTAATATCTTGAAGCATCCTAATCATTAAAGAATATCTCTTGGAACTTCCATCTACTCTGATCAATTGAAAATGCACCATTATTCCTTCTTTAAGAAGCTTATATTCAACAATCATAGGTGGTTTGGTAGCAAGTGGTATAGCATCAATTGCTATATCATCATCCTTTTTAATCACTAAATGCTTTTTCAATTTAGCTGTATCATCTGCTTCAACTTCTTCATGCTCATCAGTTTCTTTATTATCCTCTAGTTTTTGTCTCTTTAGAGATTCTTGTTGATGCTCTTTTACTGCTTTTTTCTTACCAAGACTCTTCTTTCTGCTGCTTTTAGCTTTCTCCTCACTACCTTCTACCTTCTTTTCATTGCTTTCTTGTACCTCTAAACTCATAGCCATAAAGGTATTTACCCTATTCATCTCTTTGTCAAACAGCTCTTGAATTTCATCATAGCTCTTTCCCATTAGCTATTTATGTTTGTATCCACCCATGTGCTTAAGATAGGTAGACATTTGACTTCTCTTTTATGCCTTGGTAGGAGGTCTGTTTCTCTTTTCTTGTGCTCTTAGTGCAACAAAATGTTTTCTTCTTTTCTCCATGAGTTCTATAAATAATTTTCCTTTTTCTTCATTTGTCAATTCCTCCATAATATTTGAATCATATTTTCGCTCCAAGTCAATGTACAACTCATTTAAGCTTAATGTACAAGTCAATAATACCTAAAAACCTAATTAGGTCATTTAAGCTCCTAAACCATGTTTAAACTTTACACCACTTTAGCACAAGGTACAAGTACTTAATTCATGACTCCTAAACCCTAATCTATCCCTAATCTTAACCCTAATCTATGTTTTAAAACCCTAAACCATAAAACAAAACCCTAAACCCTAATTTCACTTTAACCTTAAAACTAAACCCTAAAACCTAAAAGTAAGCCCCAAACACTAATCCTAAACACTAAACCATAATCCTAACACTAATCCTAAAACTTAACCTATCCTAATTTGTGTGCTTGGGAGTCCCTGATAATTAAATTTTTACCAAATTTTACCATGACTGCAATTTTAGAGAGACGCGAAAGCGAAAGCCTATGAGGTTGCTTCTGTAACTGGATAACTAGCACCGAAAACCGTCTTTACATTGGATAGTTTGGTGTTTTGAAAACCCTAGCCCTAACTCAAAATTGAACCCTAAAAACCCTAAATGAGCCCTAATCCAACCCGATACACATTTCCCTCCATTTCTACCCATTTTAAACCCAACCAAGCACCCTAACACCTCTATGACTAAGCTAACTAGGCCCTCTTAGTCACCTTAACTAGCCTTGACACTAATCAAACTCAAAACTTAGGCATAAAGGCTCCTTGAGCACTATAAATACACAAACCAAGCACCCTTTTCATTTCATCCCACACATCTCATCGCATACCCTCAAATGGAATTCTAGCCTTCCATAGCAGCAATAGAAGATCAATAGAAGTCCCTAAGCTCAGAATAGAATCCAAGAATCAAGAAAAACGAAGCCTTGAAGTCATTACTAGGCATACGAACCCGAAAACCCCATTTCGGCCCATTTTAGCTCAAGTAAGCCTAAGTATCTTGTTTCCATAAGCTATAATCTGTACACTAAAGTCATGAATACTTAAGATCATGTATAAACTCTTGTTTAAAGCTTTGAATCCTCAAACCCATGTGTTTTTTATAAAAACCCTAAAAACGACCCATTTTGATTTTCTAGCTAACGAATCCTTTTTCTAAACTTTTGTTACGTTAGAAAATCTTATTTTAGCTTATTCTAATAAGCTATAACTTCAAATGTTCATTGAGAACGCTAAAATAAGCTCGCATGGCTTTTTGGACTTGTTTTGCAAAAGTATTCCATGCAAGGGGTATATATCGTAACTTTCTGAAATTTATAAATAAAAGGAGCTGAAAATGTCCTTTTCTTAAAGTTATAACTATAAGGACCTATTTTGCCAAGTTTCAAAGTTAAAGGTTTAAATATATATACTTTATATATAAAGACAAGCATGTAAAATATATAAACCATGTGTAATATTGCCATTTTGCAAACTTATAAAATATTTATATTTTTTTTTTTTTTTTATCTTATTAAAAAATATATATATAAATTATTCTAGCTTTTGAAGAAACTTAAAACTATAATGTATCACATTACTAGGGAGCTTCATGTAAGGGGTTTCATTTGGGTATACGTTTTGACGAGTTTGTTGGATTTACGATTTAAAGTGTCCTGGCTCCTCAAACGTTTACTACATGACCTCTGAATTATGATGGCCCGAACAGTGATACGATATTTCCATAATAAATCCAATCAAAATGATATTTCATTATGACATAAAACATATCCAATCAAACTAAGACTTGACATATTACCCAGGTTGTGTGACGAAGCCGTTACTTTCATTTCATATACTTTTGCCATCAATCAGATTTCCCTATACTGTTAAGGTGAGTTCATAGCCTTGCATTCAATCTTTTAAATGTTTCATAAACCCGCGAGGGGGATACATGCTATAAACCATGAATGTAAGTATTTTTCTGCATGCTATCCTGATTTATTATTGCCTAAGTCCCTACTTTTGCCATTAAGTCCCCACTATCATGAACCATTAATTACTCGTCGGGTAAGCGCGAATGCTGTGAATAGATCTATTTGGGACTGGACTCCCCGTTGGTGTACATATACTGTCAGTAACCAATAGCACACATTTGAATAACTTTATGGGTGTTTTGGCAAAGACACCTGTTGGGGTAATTATTTATGATTATTTAACCTAAGGTTTTGGTGTCATGAGCTTAGGACAATAATACTATTTTTCATGATAATTGTATGTGTTGCAATTATTACAAACTATAGGTGTATAACAACGTAACCTACTATTAAACTGCATTCAAACTACTTTACGTAAACCTATGAATTTCACTCAACCTTTGTGTTGACTTTTTAGCATGTTTATCTCAGGTAACTGAATATCTTATGGCATAGAGTGGCACAAACTTGAAGATAGCTAAACTGTTATCATTCAAACTTTATGTTTTTTCGATGTTGGGAGCTCACTTTTTGTAGAAACTCTGATGAATAAATGAATGATAACTAAATTTTCCAAAAACGTCTCTTTATGATTCGTTTTCTATGATTATGACTGTTGTACTATGAAATAATACCCCAGATTAGCTTCCGCTGCTATATGTGTAAAAATGGGGATGTTATAGATTGGGTCTTAATCTATGTTACCACTGTCCTGCTCTGCTTCTAAGCTAGAAGCATTAGTGGCAACCCTTTCCATTCTGTCATCCAACTCCTTATGGGCAGCCTCATCACCTACCTTTTTTAGGGGGACCACAAATCTGAGGTATCTTTGTGTCCCGACCTCTTTTGATTTGCCTAGGTGTTTGACACATCACATACTTGTGCTTGATATTACATGTCTTTTCATCAATTTTTGACTGCATATTGACAACATAATCCTCCCCTCAATTCAATACTAGAAGCTCAATATGCTTATCCTGCAAATGTTAGTCCAAAACCAAAAAGACACACTCCAAAGTCTTTTCTTGTTTATCAGTTTTAATTATGACTAACAGTTTTAACCAACAGTCTTAAGTATAACTAACAGTACTAATTATACTTAGTAGTATTAATATTTACCTTAGCAGTTTTAACTCTGTCTTTAATAATTATACAACAACATTCCTCTATTCATCACAAGCACACTAGAAAAAAACTAGATAGACATGTGAGAATTTATGAGGATCCATATTTATGCATAATCCATGATTAAAAGTTAAGAACTGTTAAGTCTCAGAGATTGAGTAATCCAATGCTAGCAATTAGAAAGTTAAACCTGCTAGCATCAAAAGCTTTTGTGAGAAGATCTGCAACATTTTGGTATGTGTGAATCTTGATCACTTGTATTAACTTCTTCTCATATGAATCTCTGATGAAATGGTGCCTTATCTCTATGTGCTTGGTTTTGGAGTAAAACACTGGATTCTTCACAATACAAATTGTACTTTCATTATCAATGTAGATTTTGGTGTTTATGAAATTGAATCCATAGTCAAGCATCTAATTTTAGATCCATAACACATGTCCACAGCAGTTAGCAGCAGCAACATATTCTGCTTTAGTTGTTGAGTTGGCTACTATAGTCTGCTTCTTACATTGCCATGAAATCAATCTCTTGCCAAGAAATTGACAACCTCCTGTTGTAGATTTCTTGTCAAGACTAGCTCCAGCATAGTCACTATTAGAAAAAGCTTCCAAGTCAAATGGTGAATCTCTAGGATACCAAAGGCCCAATTTAGGTTGACCTTTTAAGTATCTAAAGATCCTATTCACAACATTAAGGTGTGAAGTCTTTAGAGGAACTTGAAACCTTGCACAAGCATAAATAACAAACATTATGTCTGGTCTAAAAGCTGTTAAGTACATCAATGATCCAATCATTAATCTATATAAGTAAACATCCACATCCTCAGCTTCTTCATCTTTTATCAATGCCTTGTTTGTCTCCATTGGAGTGCTTGCTGTCTTTACTGAGGCAAAATCAAACTTTTTCAAAATCTCAGCCACATATTTATCTTGGCTAATAAATATCCCATCACTCTTCTGTTTAACCTGAAGGCCCAAAAAGAAAGAAAGTTCTCCTATAGAACTTATTTGGAACTTATCATGCATCAACTTTTCAAATTCAATACTCATTTCTTTCTTGGTTGATCCAAAGATGATATCATCAACATAAACCTGTACTAGCAGGATATCATCTTTATGCCTTTTAATGAACAAAGTTTTATCAATTTGACCCATGTGGAAACCATTTTCCAACAAGTAAGTTAACAATGTCTCATACCATGCTCTTAGGGCCTGATGTAGTCCATAAAGAGCCTTTTTTTACCTTGTAGACTTTATCTGGAAAGTGTGGATCTTCAAAACCAGGAGGTTGACAGACATACACCTCCTCTTTTATCTTTCCATATAGAAAAGCACTCTTTACATCCATTTGGTAGACTACAAAATGTTTGAAGGAAGCATAAGCCAGAAATAATCTTATGGCTTCAATCCTTGCAACTAGTGCAAAGACTTCATCATAATCTATACCTTCCTCTTGAGTATGACCCTGAGCAACCAGTCTAGCTTTGTTCTTCACCACTATGCCTCTTTCATCCTTCTTGTTTCTAAAAACCCATTTAGTACCACTTGCCCATTTGTCTCTTGGTAAATCAACTAAGGTCTAAACTTTTAGTAGTTTAAATTGTAGAAGCTCATCCGGCATTGCTTCCACCCAGCTTGGATCTTTTAAGGCTTGAACTGGTTTCTTGGGTTCCATTTGAGATAAGAAACAGGCAAACAGACAATTCTGAAAATCTTTATGATTTGTTCTCCTAAGCTTGTGAACTAAGGAAATCAAACCATGTTCTTCATTTATCATGTGTCTTGTCTGTATAGGAGTCTTTAAACTTCTAATCACTTGATCTTCAGGATGATCTTTATGAAATTTGGTGAAAGAAGTATCAGGGACTGTATAAGATGAAATTACATTGTTCATATTAACCGCTTCTTCCACATCTTCATCATCATAAGCATTTCCAAAGATGCCAGTATTATCCATTGAAGATATATGTGGGACAGGTGGAAGGGTGGTAAATGAATTTTTGAAAGGAGAAAATCTTTCAAAAAGTTGTTCTTCAGATTCATTAGCAGTACTAACAGAAGGTCCAACAGTATTAACTGGTGTTGATGGAACAACAATATCAAATGATGATCCAGCAGTACTAACAGGTGTACTAACAGTATTAATGCCATTAGAACTGTTAGTGTGTTCAGTCTGCATTTCTCTTTGATTTAACCTTTCTGACTCACTTCTTGCTTCTTGATCATTCTTCCCACTTTTATCTGAAGCTTCATTTTCATCTACTTCTGTAGGCTTCATTCCAGCATCCCCTTCACAATCCTTAGGACCTTGAGAAATTAAAGGATCAATTATGCATAAAGGTATTAGGATGTACTCTTGTTCAGGTTCTTTTTCCTTTTGAGCTTGACCTACAACAATGTTATCTTTGGTTCCTGCAATACCATTATAGATATTGACAAAGAATCAACATCAAAAAGCCAGTCTGGTCCATTTCCTTTCACATTAGGTGAATTTTCAAGAAATCTAATGTTTAAGGTCTCTTCAACTATCCTGGTCCTCTTGTTAAATACTCTCATAGCTTTACTAACCACAAAATACCCAACAAAATATCCCTCATTAGCTTTTCCATCAAACTTGCCTAGATGATCCCTGGTGTTTAAGATGGTAACAGGACACCCAAAAGGTTTCATGAAATCTATCAGTGGAGGTCTTCCACGAATAAGTTCATAAGGTGTCTTGTTATGAGGCTTAATGACTAAGACCCTATTTAGCACATAGCAAGCAGTATTAAGAGAATTGTGGTGATTTTTGTGAGAATTATGATGAATTGTGGTTTATTGTGATTAATAATCCCTTTTGGAAGGTATTATTGTGTTATTTGTATTTCGGTTGGTTTGACCCGTAAATTTTTAAAAATGCCGAAAAACGAGTCTGACACGTCCGTTAATGTCCAAATGAGTTTTGAAAGGGTTTAAAGTGAAAATATGTCGTGTAAATACTCTAGGTTAATGGAAAAGTATTTTTAAGGTGAATAAAAATGCTAATTAACTTTGGGGTAAATTTTACGGTTGAGTTTTACGAGCTTTTAAGTGACCCCGACACGAAAAGAAGGACCCGAGACCTCCTAGGATGCCTTGGACGATTTTGATATCACAAGGGAACCACAAGGCCGTTTTCTAGGAACCTTGTCCCATACATGCACCTTTACATATCCCATTTTTATTTCAAAAACACACATAGTTCATTTTTTCACACAAAAAGTATCTCTCTTTCTCTCCTTCTTGTGCGTCCGAACCAAGCTACACACACACTCTTATAATTTTTGAATTTTGATCAAGAAACCATGAAGACATAAATATTTCGGGTTGATTCTAGTATTTGGGTATTCATTTAAACAACGTTTGGGTTGTCAGGTTCGTGTCGAAATCTATAAATTTGAAGAATTTCTTGTAAGTTTTCAAATTTAAATTTTGTTTGTCCTTTTGGGTTTATTTTTATGCATAGATGTTAGTTGTACAAGTTGATCGTTGTGAAAATCGGTTTTTGAAAGCGAAATGAATAAAAAGGGTGGTGTTTGGTTCGTGTATGGTAAAAAGGAAAAAGTGGGTTTTTTGTAGTTTTGATGTTGTGGTCGTGATGGTTGAATAATATATGTTGCTAGATAGCTTATTTTTGGTAGTAGCTTGTATAGCTTATTCAGGCTTACTTTTAAGCTATTTCTTAGCTTATTTTGGGCTTATAAGCCACAAAAATTCCTCAAAATAACTATAAAAGTGATTTTGACTATTTTGTGTTATGGCGTATGTTTGTGGACTATTTTTGAGGCTTATGATAGTAACCAAATGCGATACGTAGCTTAATACCTTATTTTTTAGCTTAATATACATATTTTTGAGCATATGGGCTCACGGCACAATAAGTCTATTTAAGTCGTGGCTTAATGGGAGGACTTATTGTGGTCCGGATTATTTTCTACTTATAAGTATATACTTATATATGTAAATGGACCTTGATTTTGGACTTGGATCGTATTTTGGACTTATAAATATCTTAATGGACCCTTGTCGGACCTTAAAGCCCAATAAGCGATATTTAGTCGTTACGAGAGTTTTGATGGACTTTTGAAAGTGAAAATGTGTTTACGAAGTGATATTGAACGATATTTTGGTAAAAACGTTTTAGTAAACGTAAAAGATTGAGAATTTGAAATTTTGTCGAAAAGTGTCGAATTTATGAAAAGTGTTGAAAATAAGGTTTGAACCTTGGAAAACGTTGTTTGAGCGTACGGGTCATGTCAAAATTTCGTAAAAAGTTTATACGTAGAAACTTTCCTAAAAACATGATTTTTGATTTTTAAATAATAAAATATTGTTTAATTATTTTATTTATTTAATAAATTCGCTAAAAGAAGAAAAATATAATTTTTCTCGAAACTTCTCTAATGTGTTTATTATGAGTAAACGTTTCATTTTTAACCGTGTTATGATTATTTTGGAGTGACTAACATTACCGAATGGACTTGTCGAGATATATTTATAATTATTAATTATAAATATTTATTTATATTACGTATATATTTTTCTTAAATAGTATAAGTATGTATTACCGAGTAATTAGATTGATAAGATTTTGGAGATATGTCGTCAACCATCACACCACTAAATTATTTTGGGTAATTGTATAACGCGTCTAAACTCTATGCATCAAACGTGAAGATTGTTTTGGAATTGGATGATTAAATTGGGACATTAACTAGACTAGGTCGTGTGCGGGCGTCGTTGCATTTGCTTGTGTGATTGAGATTTGGTTGCTAAAGACTTGCTTAAGGTGAGTTCTCGTAGCCCCACTTTTTACTGTTTTTCCGTTGGGGGAAAATAATACTCAAATGTGTTTTGAAATGTTTTGAATTGATCTGTGCGAAATGTGGTTTTGTTTTTGGGACAAGATATGTGCTTATGACTGTTATGTAAATATTATGCATGATTATGCGGTCAGATTGGGTAGCCTAACCTAGTGTTATGAGATTATTGGATCGGATGGGTACGCCTACCCAGTGTTGTGAGATTATTGGATCGGATGGGTACGCCTACCCAGTATTTGTGTGATTATTAGAGCGGATGGGTATGCCTACCCAAGTTTGTGTGAGGTCCTGCCCTAATATTAGTGCTCCAGCTGGTAGGCCCTTTAGGTGCGTAAGTGACATATGGTGATTGACTAGCGTAGGATGCTATGTCTTGAATTGTTTGCATATATTCACTGTCATATAGCACTATTGTCCACTGTTGAAATATTGGCACAGCTTTTGGGTTTAAGGTCAAACCTACGAGTCGCCAAAAAAAAAAAAACATTATTGTTGATGTTTTCGAGTATCATTTTCAGGTGAAGTGAAAGAAGAATAGTTTGGTGATTGTGATAGCAGACTTAGAAGTATCCCGAGTGGAATTTCGTGTGAAGTCTTGCTTGCTTGTTGTTTTGATTTTAGTATTTGGATGTTTTGGATTAAGTTTGGATTTTGGTCCCCTGTGTGGGCAGTTGAATAATTGTAAGAGATTGTGGATTTTAGTTGCGATTTGGGACATCACTCGAGTTGTTAGAGGTTGATGGTCTTTATATCACTTGGAGTTTATGCAATGTAGTTTTCTCTATTTGGCACCTTGTGTTATGATTGATCATTATGTTGCATCCCCGAGTTTCCACCTTGTCGGGGTGTGATAATTGTATATATGGAAACGGCTCAAATTTTGGGTGAAATAATTGCCGCACGTTTCAAAACTGCTTGCAGGTTCAAATGATAGGAAGAAAGAACTGGTGTGAACAATGTACTATATAATTGAAGATCGTATTAAACATGTTATAACTGTATTGCTTTTCCACATGATATATGATGTTTATAGTTATTTCAATCATTAGCAATCAGCCAGTTTGACCCATTTTATGTGTAACTTATTTTGCTATATAACCTATTTGTCCTGTTTGTCTATTTTAGATGAAAAAATAGCTAAATCATCATAAGTAATCGGTGATTTATCTGCCGGGGGGGGGGGGTGGGGTGGGGGGGGGGGGGGGAGGGGGGGGGGTGGTGGAGGCGGGGGAGGGGGGCGGGGAGTGGGGGTGGGGGGGGGGGGGGGGGGGGTGGGGGCGGGGGGGGGGGTGGGGGGTGGGGGGGGCGGGGGGGGGGGGGGTGGGGGGTTGGGGGGGTGGAGGGCGGGGGGTGGGGTACCTATTTTTTGAATACATAACATTCATTGCCTTAACTTTATAATGTTTTGCAGATATGTGTAAAAGCTGAACAAAACATAACTTACAAGATATTTGGAAAAGGAACGACAAAAAGCAACTATTAACCGACAAGAGTATCTTAAGCTAAAAGAAGAGGTGGATAAGGGAACTCAATAGAAAACACACGACACCTATATCAAAAAAAGCATCAACAAATTATATGTTTAAACTTCGTTATTTACTAGCCTTACAATTGTTATGTAGTCATCTGGTAGTGTATTTAGTATATTGTCTTTTTCTTTTCATTATACGGGTAAAAACGGGTTGGTTTGACCCAAGTAATTTCTTTGTAAATTTTGTACAATTTATATTTAAATAAAATGAATGAAGGTTTTATGCATTAAAATTTAACTTTCGGCAACCTTCAAACCGTGTGCAGGATGAGCCATCGAAGGGATAAAAGATCCTAACTATCACCGATAGATAAATTGAGACTTGAGTTTGGATTCATATCATTTAAAACAGTAGAAAATGCAGAATCTCATCTCAATCATCATTTATCAGGACTCTTCGGTGTAAGTTCCTTGGCTTGGAGAAGGCATTTATTTTAGGGTTTTGCACCTATTGATCAATTGAACTCCAGATCACGAGTAAACAGCGAAAAACTTATTGGGTACGTATTAATGGATAAGTAACAAACAAGAAAAAGACGATGTACACTTTAGAAATTAACGTAACCACCTTCTTGAATATACGTGTGTGTATAAATCAAATATCACACAATAACCATCCAAGATCTCAAGTAAGATCTCTCTACTTCAACACAAACAATACGTTCATAGCAAACAATTAAGTATGTTAGTACTAGTAGTGATAAAGTAACCAAACGCCTTCGACTCTTGAATCAATCAACACGAAAAACCCTTTGAGGGTTTGTTTGGGTCGATCGCAAAACACAATCCTAAGGGGTGTTTGGCTCGATCGTGTAAGCTAAGGGGAGAGGGAGAAGAGAGATTTAGGGATTTAGGTTATCAAGTTATGAGCAAACTAGATCACATTAACCTTAGTTAATACCCATCTAAAAATGTTCTTGCAAGTGGCTAGGAAATCTCACCTCCTTAGGGAAGGAGTTCGACCGGCCTAGGGTAAAAGGAAATAAACCAAAAAGTTTCCCTTTTCCATAAATCTCATATATTAGTTCCTTTAACTATTTAATGACTAATATAACTCACATTAAATATTTATTAATATTTAATGCTATTTTAAGCTTTATCACTAAATATATTACATTTAATATATTCATTATAATTGTTTTACGTATTAATGCGTGCGTCCCCGTAGGCTCGAATAAACTTTCCAGACATATATTAATTTATATGTACATATTCTAACACCTCCCACTTGGACATGTATAAATAATATAATAACATTGGTAAGCGTCTAGCAACACGCCGATGCTCCCAGAAATATCCGAGTGTGGTTTCATAAAGTCACGGATAAATGATTTATGTATTTACAATCCCTTTATTTTAGATATAACGTGTTAAAATGATTGGATCAAAGTTTTTCATTATTTAAGATTCTGTTTCTGTTATATGTAAGTAATTCATGATTCATAAATCTTTGAGGAAAATCATCTACAATGGTTTTTGGGTGCGGCCCACATTCATCTGATTAACCCTACGAGGGCCACATTCTTCGTTCTTTCAACTATGATAGGAACAAATATTTATTATTGACTACAAGTGTCATGTCACATGCTTCATAATTACTTCTGAAATAGTCCTTATTAGCTACCCTATTCAGGATAACTAGAACTAAATCAAGAAGAACAATCCATGCATGCAAGACCTACTTGCATCTCAAGTCTAAGGATTTAGTAAACAAAATCACTTACAAGATTCACTTAATGACGCCGATCCATAAAGTGATAATCATGTTAGTTGGAGAAGTCCAATATTTATCTTATGAATATAATGTGAGTTTGGCAGACACATCCTTTAATATCCAAGATATCACCAATCACTCAGATTTGTCTTAGTTCAACAATATTCCCATATTGTTGATCGATAACGGACTGATTTAGAATAATAAACATTATTTACGGATTAAACTTGCAAATATAGGACATAATTTATATTAAATATAACTTCATACCATGTATCTTTATCATTAATAAAATTGTCTTAACATATCTGATCTAAATACTAAACATAGATCTACATAAAACTACTAGCTAAAAGAAGTCCCATGCTCTTAGCATGTTGAGTAAGCTTTCCTTTTAGTAAAGCCTTCGTAAAAGGATATGCTAGATTGTCATCTGTGTGAACTTTAAGAAGATTAATTTTGCCCAATTCAATAAATTCGCGAATATAATGGTATCTTCTATGGTAGTGTCTGGCGCCCCTCTGAACCCCCGGTTCGTTAGCAATAAAAAGTGCGGCTGAATTATCACAAAACATCTTAATCGGTTTGTTTATTGTTGGTACTATATCAAGCCCTAAAATAAACTTCCTAAACCAAACAACTTCCATTGCAGCTTCTGAAGCAGCTATGTTATTCAGCTTATGTAGCAGACATTGCAGCAGTACTTTGCTTGGAGCTTTTCCAGTCTACTACGCCTCTGTTCAAAACAGAGACGTATCTTGTCAGAGACTTAATGTCATCTCTATTAGTCTCAAATCCAGCATTGCAATAGCAATTAACTCTAAGTTTAGCTTTTGGATTTCCACCATAAACCAGGATTATGTCTTTAATATTTTTTAAATACTTAAGAATGGTTTTCATACAAAAAAAAAAAAAAAAAAAAACAAAAATAAAAAAAAAAAAAACAGTCCAGTGTGGTTTTCCTAGATTATATTAAAAATGGCTTGTTATGTTTTGTGCGAACGCAACATCGAGTCTAGTGCATCTAACCGCATACATAATGGATCCTATTGCTGAAGCATAGGGAACATTTTGCATACGCTTCACCTCTTCAGGTGTTGAAGCACCTTGTGTTTTATTTAAGTCAAGTCTTTCTTGCATGGGGATACAACCGCACTTAGAAGTATCCATCCTAAATCTTTTCAAGATTTTATCCATGTAAGCACTTTGACTTAGTCCAATTAATCGCTTTGATCTATCTCTGTAGATCTTGATTCCAAGAATAAATGCTGCTTCCCCTAAATCTTTCATGGCGAAACACTTTCTAAGATACGGCTTTACACTTTGTAAACTTGGAATGTAATTTCCCATAATGATTATGTCATTGACATATAAGATGAGCAATGTAACATTACTCCTGCTAGCCTTTTGATATACACATGGCTCATCAAGATTTTGAGCAAATCCAAACTTTTTGATTTCCTCATCAAATCTTTTATTCCAGCTTCTTGATGCTTGCTTAAGACCATTAATGGATCTTTGAAGCTTTTATACTTTCCTAGGATGATTAGGATCAACAAAAACTTTAGGTTGCACCATATAAATGTCTTCATTAAGATAACCTTTAAGAAGGCAGTTTTGACATGCATTTGCCATATCTCATAGTCATAGAACGCCGTTATGGCTATAAGAAGCCTAATAGCTCTAATGTCAGCAACGGGTGAGAACGTTTCTTCATAATTAACCCTGTAGGTTTGAGTATAACCCTTTGCTACTAGACGATCTTTATAGGTTTGTACAATGCCATCCATGTTAGTCTTTTTCTTAAAAATCTATTTGCTCCCAACAGTCTTATAATTAGGAGAAAGATCAACCAAGCACCAGACTTGATTATCTTTCATATATTGCATTTTTGCATTCATAACATGAACCTACATATTCTGGATCTAATATTGCAGCTTTATAGTTAGTGGGTTCATTAAGATCCCCTAAACTATGCTCCTTCACTTTTACATTTAGACATAAGCGATTAGGAGCTCGATGTGTCCTTGCGGACCTACGAACAGGAATCACTTCCTCTTGAGATGGTTTGAAACCTTTAACCTCCATAGGAATTTTGCTAGTGATTCCAGAAGGTGATGTATCTTCATCTTGAATTTCTTTAAGTTCTACGGCCCCTCCCATTGACTTCTTGAGATATAAGACTTTTCTTTAAGAAACTCAGCATACCTCGCAACAACAATTTTGTTTTCCGATGGGAAGTAAAAATAGTAACCCATCGTTTCCTTTGGGTATCCAATAAAGATACACTTAACAGATCTTTGTTAGAGTTTGTCAGGCGTATCCCGCTTCACTAACGCCTCACATCCCTAGACCTTTAAGTAAGACAAGTTAGGAACTTTTTCATACCACCCTTTATATGGTGTCTTATCAACCTTCTTAACTGGAACCATATAGAGAATGTGTGTAGCAGTCTCTAGAGCATAATCCCAAAAGGATAACGGCAAAGTTGTAAGATTCATCATAGATCAGACTATGTCTAACAAAGAATTATTCCTCCTTTCAGACACCCATTATGTTGTGGTGTATATGGAGGTGTAAGCTGTTGAACATTTCCACAAGCTTTAAGATAATCTTTAACTCTTGACTAATGTATTCGCTTCCTCAATCTGATCGAAGTGCCTTTATAGTCTTTTCGACTTGATTTCCTACTTCATTCTTGAACACCTTGAACGTTTCAAAAACTTCATGTTTATGTTTAAGTAAATACATATAATCATAACGACTATAATCATTCGTAAAGGTAATGAAGTAGCTATCATTATAAATAGAATTAACATTTGGTGTTAGGTTATCATTTCATCACCAAAACACATAAAATAAGAAAAATCTTAGAGAGAGATAAAGGGTTTATAGAGATAAATAAAATAAAGAAAAGTGGTGAATTCTATTATGATAAAATGAGAAGCAACACCCTCCCTAACAAGCTAGGGAGGGGTATTTATACATGAAATAAGGCGTGGCCTCTTAGGGTTTATGTTGGGCCTTAATGGGCCGTGACTAACTTACTAATGAGCTTTAGCCTGACACTTAGGCCCAATTAGCTTAAATGAATTCCCGTAAATTACATTTTCTTATAAAAGGCTTGGGAATAATAATGACCATCACTTACGTAATAACACGGCTAACAATCTCCCCCTAAGGGGTGGTCATTGAATTGTGGATCACTTTTTGTGACGTCTTGAGTCTTGGAGCCTTGTGTTCTTAGGAATTCTTTTGAAGATCCTTTTGCATGCTTGTGATCTTGGATCTTGATCTTTAACTTGATATTCTTTTGACAAAATTCTTATATCAGGGTCTTTGGCCTTGATTTATCTTGACTACTGAGATCTCTAAATCTTTATCCTTGATCTTATGCCGCCTTGCGATCTTGTGTCTTCACCCTCATGCTTAAGGTCTTGAAAGGTTGCTAACAATATTCCTTAACATTTTATTTGACATGATTACTTGTACCATATAATGGAAGGAGTAGTACTTGATCCACTTATAAGATATATCTTTGTTATTGCCTGACAATCTTGTCAATATTATTCTTTTGAGGAAGTGCTTGTACATCAGAGATTGTGGAATACTTTGACACATGTACTTGAGCTTTCTTCATGTGTTTTTCTTTGTCGATTGAGCATGAAGTGGTGAATCTTGACTCAGCTGGAATGAGGTTGTAACGCCGTCACTTATACCTAAAAAATTAAGTTAGTGATAAACAACAAATATAGACGAATATGGCTTTGTCATTTGTCATAGTTCGGTTACATTAACCTCCAGTTCTATGAGGACTATTTTACAGTATAAGATACTGTACCTGTGATCATGTAGATTCAGTTTTAGAAGAATCTCCTTGACAGGGTTTCCAGCTTGAAGTGTTGGATCATCTAATGCAGATGCATTAGATTCACTATACTTGCTTGTTCTGATTATCAGAATGTCTCAAAGCAGACAACGCGATAAGAGTGAATCAGATAATTACTATCTTTCTAATTGAGTCGTCAATTCATAGAATCGCACCATCGTTTCTTTCCAGTTGACACAAGTTTGATTCATATAGAATCTCGCAAGTCACCTACCAAGAGCTTGTTTGATGTTGGCTCAAGAAGGATTTCCATCTTCACTGTGAATACTAAAGAGTATCACTCTGAATGTTCTGGCAATTACCACAAGGATAATGCGTAGGACTCTTTGATACCAAATGTTGTATAATGATGTACGACATTTTGTATATTGGAATTTGTGTCCTAGTGAGATTTTTGATGGATCTCGTTGGCTCTAGACTCTATAAGTGCACATTTGTTATTTGGTAATCGGAGGCTGGAGCGGACTGCCACCTTTTCAATATCAACGATCTCGGAATGAGAAAGCCGATAGAAATGTGTTGATCTCCGTGAGAAATGAAACAGAAATCTTTTGAGAGATTCTGAGTGGCTAAGGAGGGTTGTGCATTGCATCACTGGGTCCATGATGACTTGTCTTCAATATCAGAATCATCTTTGTGATTACCGATAGATTATGCATTGACCCGGTTTCTGCCTAAGGTTGTATGGAGGGCTTCTTTCTTTTCACCCTTTATCCTTACAATTCTTTTTCATTCTTCAACCCCTTCAGTGCTTACCGAGACTTCATGACTAGTACCTTGTTGGGTTTATTCCAGCACTAGCTCCATCTCAGTCGGCACTATTCCCTTATTCTCACTTTACTCCTTTTTTCAATCATACCTAGGACTTCTACTCTATCTAATGGAGTGTTCCTGGGTAGATCCCTCCGGTTCTGGCTGGATCATGGAACGAATATACCTAACCTTAACCGCCTTATAACTCCCTGAGAAATAACAGTTGGTCGGTCTTTGAGATATTGCCATGAAGATCCATAAAACCATTTGATGAAAAATCAATCAACGTGTCTGAGAAATCATTTGAGACACATTGAGTGTTTCCAGAGTTACCAAAAAGCTCCCCCTACACATATGCACCATATTATGAAAGAGTTTTGCACATGCGAGGTTTAGGAACGCACTTATAGATTGAAGATCGTATCCGTTATTAATCCGTATTGATCACATTTTAATCACTATTCTCCCCCTCAAAAATTGCATATGTGTTTACAATTTTTGACAATTAGTGAATTAAAACAAGTTAATGTCCGGAATTCACATGAGCCTAACAAAGTCTGGGGAGAACAGGAGTGCATGCAGAATGAATCATATTATTATACTCCCCCTCAATTATAGAATAGATTGAAAACTTGGAGTGGGAGTTTGTTGAGCACACAATTTTGAAAGAATTTGAAATTTTCTTTTTGAGAATATCTTGAAAAATTGTGCTCAACAGGAAAATATGTGAGATATATCTTATTTACCATCATTTTCCTTAAAACTTCTCTTGAGCATTCAAAACTTTGAATGTTTATATGACTTTGCTCAAGACCGAGAAGATATGAGCTTCCCGTTGTTTAGGATAAATGTACATAAATGAACATTTTCCTTTCTTTGGAGACCGAGTCCTAAGCTGACATTTACTTAGAAGTCGTAGAGAAAAAAATGAAAGGACATGTTTTGAAAGCATTTGAAACTCTCGCTCGAACTTCATTTATTCACCTGTGTTAATATTAATCAACATTTCTAGGTGCGCAAATGTTATCGATTGTCGAGAGACATGTCGGAGAAGATTCTTTTTGTATTTTTGAAATTTTTTGATTTTGTATTTTGTTTTTATAGGTTTTATATATATTTTTTTTTTATATTTTGTTTTTCTTGGTTTTATAAATCAAAATAAAGAGAAAGATCAAAAATATTTACAAGTCGAAGTTTCCATCAGCAGTGATAGTTGTTGCTAGAGTTGAAGTAGATGAAGTTGAATGGTCACTATTTCTAGCCTTGAGCTAGGGAGGAAAAACAAGAGAAATGTGTTTGATTTTGCAAGTTAATAAGTGTGTATGAGGCTTGCATTTAGGCTTCTAGTTATAGGGCAAGTATTAGACAAACCTCTTAGCAAAACAATGGGTTATTAGTGGTTTAACATCTTTAGTACAAGTGCTCTCCTCCTGGAGGACAAGATGACCTTGGTTATTTGCAAATTTAAGAAGGGATTGTGTAAGGAAAGTGGTACTTAAGCACATGGTAATTTCCAAAGAGGTAGTTTGTAATATTTTTGGTGTTGGTTTTAATGTGTAACCGGCCACCTATATATATTGGTATAAAATGATATAATTTTTGGGTATTGGGTATAATTGTGGGTATTTGATTGAGTGTAGATAGTATACATTGTTTTGGGGTCATTTAACCCCTTAAATCATGCAATATATCAGATTATGTGCTTAATTGATTGTTTTTTGGGTTTTTGCACTTAGATGGCATTGGAGGAAAGACATGTGACTTTGACTTATTTGGAGAGAACGGTCTAAGACTCTGACTCTACCCCAAGAAACATATAGAATTATTATTCAGGCCTGGAGACGGAGGTAATTTTGTCTGCAACCATAAAGTGACGGCGTATGACGTTTCATAGTAACGATATTTCTAGAGATTCAGTGCGGCGTCATGCCGTGCCGAACTAAAGTGGATTAGAAACATCTAATGTGGCGGACGGGCTGAGTGTTTTTTGTCTTTCGTCAGACCACAAAGCGATGCCGTCGTAGCGATATCTCTATAAATATAAAATCGATATTAGGGGTTTCAAGTGTGAACTTGTATAAACTTTGGGAGGCGAACCCTATCCTTTGTACCAGCTTCATAGGTCATTTTAGCGGCCTACAAAACCTATTGTCTATCTTGGATCCATGTTTAATTCAGTTGGTTATTTATATTAATCATTCAATATGTCTATGTGTTGTGTGATTGATTTATCTTCTTGCTTTCATTATAACATGCAAGGCTAAACCCTCCTTTGTATTTACTTATGATTGCATGAAATTCGGATCATAGATCCTATTACTGTTGCTTCTTGTTGATGAATGTGCGCGTTAGGCTTTAGAAAACTAGCTTTTGTCTGTATCGTCGTAGACACGTTTAGGGAAACGCGAGTGCGTAGAAAGGATACATCGTGGTAACAGTCTTCCTACTACCTTACCCCCTTATATGTGATCCCTCTTAAAGGTATTTCACACGCATTTAATTTACTCTTAGGGGCCTTGTGTATTTAGTCTTCATACTACCTTACTGTTGTGTTGCCCTAACGAAATATTCATTAGGGACGGCGGGTTCGTGTAATCCGTTCATGACCTAGGAAATACATACACAGATCATCACAAGTGTGACAAGGCAGCATGATTAGGAGAAGCAATGTTATTAGTATTGCATGATTAAGTAAATACATTCAATTATCTTAAAGTTATCACCAGTAGATAGATGATATCTTAGTTTAGTAATACGTTAAACAAACCAACTGCTCAAAAAACCAATAGATTTACCTGATTTTATAAATATAAAACACAAAAACTAATTCTTCTTCTCAACCCCTAGAATTCTGTTAGACGGGATCAAGCCTTCCCAACCTGTTCCCTAGAGAATGATAACACCCCCCGAGTCTTGCTATACTACAACTACAACGGTTTAGGTTCTTTGCCTAGGGAGTTGTAAAAAAATTCGTGTTGATAGTCCTACGGATGACCGCATTAAGTTTTTGGGGCGCCGCTGATGGGAATAGTTAGGTTTGATCACAGTTTTAACTTTAGTTATGCTCGCTTGAATCCTTTTAAGTGAGACTTTAATTCCATATATTAGCTTTCTCGTAGTCTATCTTTTCTTTGTGTGTTTGTTCGTAATTTTATTGACTATTCCATTCTTCATTATGGAGAACGCGAATCCACCACCAACCAGTAATCGTCCTGTCCTACCAGCTACGCTGTGTGCATAAGCGGTCCAATAGCTCCACGATCTACAAAGAATTCTGGCCTTTGTTGACTCTCGCTTAAAGAGTATTGAACGATTAGTATTGAACGATTCCTTAATAACTTCACCAACCAACCTAATGAGACTAATATGAATGACCTTGAGTTCGATGATGAATCGGTTGACACACCCCTTGTTTCCCCCTTTCCTCATTCAGACAATAATTCGAATGACGATGAAGTGCTTAATTAATTGATTGAGTACAAAAATGTTGGAATGCTGTGTCGAGAAAAGGCAATCAATAGTTTTGATAAGGATGACTTGGCATTCCAATGTATGATTAGATTTAGGAAGTCTGTCGCTTACTTTGACCCCTTCTTCCCAATGAACATTATTACGCGTAAAGCCTATAAAGCTATAATGGTAGAAGGATTAAAAAGTACAAGGAAAAACTTAGTTGTTGTTGTTAGGGATGTCTGCGTGTTTATAGGCAGCTTCACCTACATCACAAACTTTGTGGTATTGGAAGACATAGGAAAATTTATTCAGATAAATAAGGCTGAAGTTGTAATGGGTAAACCCTTTTAGAAAATCACTAAACTCGGGTATGATTGCACTAAGGGACTAATGTCTTTCAATAGGATCTTTGATAGTTACACATTCCATATGCCACACACCATACCCAGGTTTAAACATTAAGGGCACGTATCATGGAGTAAGATTCCACCTATTCTTGTGCTAAATCAAATAGATCTAACTAACGAGTTTAAAAATGCTTATGAAAAGAATAAATTTATGTACAAATTTTTTTTAAACCTAGGTCCGGAATACCAAATGGATGAAAGTATGAAAGAATAGCTCATTCGGGGATGAGTGGGCATTCAAGAAGTCAAGTAAAGACGTGTGACTTTGATTTCAGCTACAAGACTCGTAAATAAAGAAAAGTGCTTTTTAAGAGGTTACCCACACTATTACAAATCTAGGATTTGGTCACACATGGTCACATTGAGTATTTAAGAGGTTACCCACACTATTACAAATCTAGGATTCGGTTATCAGTAAATTTCATATTAATCACATTGAGTATTTATGTGTCTAAATTGATAATGTCATATATGGTCACATGAAGTGTTTGTTTATGTGTCTAAATCATGGACTCAAGTTTTGTCACACATTATTTAAGTGTAGCCAAAATCCAGTACAAATGGTCATGTAACTTAATATGTGTGTTTAAAGTTTAGTATGTGTTCGCTTGCCAAAAGCTAATGTGTATAGTCACATTTACTTCTAGCATGATCATGTGACTATATGCCTTTACAATAGCCACAACATA
>BQNB010045347.1:0-44331 GCA_026074375.1 Tanacetum coccineum
TTAAGCTTCGGCTATTGTAACAAACAAGTCTATTTAATCCAATGTATCAATTTTAAACGACTCATATAGAGGTCGTTCTCTTATCTCGTGCTGTTGATCTATGATGTAACATTCCCCAACCCATATTCCGCTGCGACCCATTTTGGGGGTGTTACACCTCGATGTTGTTTGGGCGTAGGCTAAGAGTCTGAGATAGCTCTCCATATAGTAATGCGTATAGGTGGAACAAATAAGATCACTAATAACGTCATGCTTGCCTGATTGAACTGGTTGTACTGTAGAAGGTAGTGGCTTAGTACTAACTAATAAGTTTTGATCGTTGGTACAGTTTGGATTGTGGACTACCACCTATCACAAGTTACCGTTAAGTAGTAAGTGGGTAAAGTCTCTATGAGCTAGGGTTTATATGACATACACGGTGTCATCCTCTAGATGAATTATAATTAATAAATAAGGATGGTTTATGTGGATGCTTTAATTGTGACAGAATTAATTTGTCTAGGTCTTAGTATGAAGTCCCGCCTAAGTCTAAGAATGATATGCCTCTTTGAGATAAGTAATCATTGCACTTAATAAACAAACCAACTTCTAATCGGATTAATAATGGCTAATATAGTTTTCTATCATAAGGCTTGACTGCTCTTCTGTTAATTTGCTTGCGTAGGTTAAAGTGTCTTGAATTGACTGTAGTCACCAACCAAACCCGTGCCAGTCTCTCAGGCTGAAACCCCCCTTTTACATGTTAGAATTAGGAGTAGAACTAACATAGGATTAGCATAGGTTTGACTTAGATTATAATTAACTTAGATTAGATAACCAAAATATTAATAAATTGAGAGATTTAACCTCGCTTCAAGTGTTTGACACCCTACTTACCACGAATCTACCACCGACCGGGTACACTGCCCGTTAAAGTGTTGTTTTTGGTTAAGTCGGCAAAATATAAATTTAAGATTGAATCACAAAAATATACACCACACAACGACACATCAGGATCCTTAAAAGGTGTAAATAGTTCCTTAGTCGAACTTCTTGTCATGCACTACCTGAAACAAGGGATAAACAATCAGTAGGATAGGCTCAGGAGAAAGAAAACACATATATACTGAAATTAAACGTGAAAAATCATATATGTTACTGTATCAAATAGTCAATACACCGTATTCAATGAAACTGAATACGCCGTATTAATCTTTTTGAATGAATACGTTGTATTGGACAGAAAGTTGGATACGCTGTATCCAATGGTAGTGGATACGCCGTATCGGTTTATCAACCAGAATAGTGTATTAGAAAATACAATTAAATACGCAAATAATTAAATATACAAGAAAATATATAGAATATACAAAATTATACAGAATTATACACTAATCTAAATTACACTAATCCTAAGGGTTAGATCTAATCTAATCTAAAAACCAAAATATCAAATAAAAATCAAGATTAATTCTCACTCTCCGGCAACGGCGCAAAAAACTTGTTGTGTTGTAGTATAGTGGTGAGTATTCCCGCCTGTGACGCGGGTGACCCGGGTTCGATCCCCGGCAACGGCGCCAAAAACTTGATGTGTTGTCGTGTAGCGTTGTTAATTTATGATTTAAATTTTAAATTTATATTTTGTCGGCTTAACCAAAAATAACACTTTAACGGGCAGTGTACCCGATCGGTGGAAGTTTCGTGGTAAGTAGGGTGTCGAACACTTGGAGCGAAGTTAAATCTTTCAATTTGTTAATACTTTGGTTTTTCTAATCTAAGTTAGTCTAATCTATGTTAAACCTATGTTAAACCTATGGTAATACTAAATCTAATGGATAAGGGGGGTTTTCAGCCTGAGAGACTGGCACAGGTTTTGTGGTGACTAAAACCAATTCAAGACACTAAAACACACGCAAGCAAATTAACAAAAGATAAAAGAGCGGTCTAGCCAAATATAAGAAAACTGTATTAACCATTATTAATCCAATCAGAACGTTGGTTTGTTTATTAGTGCAATGATTACTTATCTCGAGGCGGCATATCATTCTTAAGACTTAGGCGTTACTTCTTCCTAAGACCTAGACACGTAGAATTCTATCCCAATTAAACGTATCCACATAAAGCATCTTAATATATTGATTATAATTCATCTAGAGGACGACACAACGTATGTCGTACTAACCCTAGCTCATCGAGACTTTACCCACTTACTGCTTAACGATAATTTGTATTAGGTAGTAGTCCACAATCCAAACTATACCAATGATCAGAACGTTATTAGTTAGTACTAAGCCACCACCTACAACGGTATAACCAGTTCAATCAAGGCAAGCAGGATGTTATTAGTGATCCTATTTGTTCCACCTATACGCATTACTACATGGAGAGCTATCCTGGACTCTTAGCCTACACCCAAACAACACTGAAGTTGTAGTGCATTAAATATGTAGGAGACCAAGTTGAATGATAGGTCGCATACTTAAGCACGTAAACAAGTATCATGTGATAAACATAATCAATAATCAACGATAAATTAAGAAATCGAGATAAACAAACCAAACATTAAGATCTTCATAGCAATGGCTAATACCTTAAGGTATTGGCCTTCAAATGTCATAATTAATACAAAAGTAATGATTTAGCTAAGGTAAACTAACTGAGTTAATGAATGATACCAAAAAATGAACAATTACAAGAGTATAAGAAATTACACGTTGTTTCCTATGGAATGAATAATGTTGCTCGACCTCTTCTGCTATTTTTCTCCTCTAAAAATCGACTTTTGTGGATTAGGTATCGAGAATATGATTTAGCACACTTAAAACTCGTTTTTGAGTTTTCTATTTATAAGGTCTGAAGTCGGTTTCGATACAGTGAATCCAAAGTCTTGGATATGGCGTATTAGGGTTTCTTGGAGTAGGGACTACGTTTGATATCTTCCAGAATATTGTATTCCCATATAGCTTGAATACGGTGTATTTCCTTTCCTGGATACGGCATATTGGATCTTGTTTTCGTGGTCTTTAGTGAGTGCAGGCGCAGATACGCCGTATCTTCCTTGATGGATACTGTGTATTGGTTGTCAAAACAGTAATCTTCAAAATATCTTTGTTTAAGCTCCATAATGCGTGCCTTTTACTTAACTTTCACCAAGTACTCCATAGTTACTGCAATTCTCAAATATGAACGATTAAGTAACAATTCTTTGCAATAATTATACAAAATGGGTTAATTACATGGGATAAATGATGCTATAAAATAGACGTTATTTGATGTCATCAGATTGATTAATAGAGAAAGTATATTCCTGGTTGCAAGCGGAGGAAACTACCTCGGAAGGAAAACTGATTACTTTTGTGGATAACAACACAAGAGAAAACCATTTGAAAGGGAGACCATGGGAAGGCTCCGGGAAGAAAAATAAAGAAAGACGGGACAGGTACAACCCCTACAAGGACCATAACCCAAGGTCCTGCAAACCCTCACGAAGAGCCCAAAAGAAATCCTAACCACTGAAAAGTGGGAAAAAAACATTCACAAAACCTCCCAAAATGATATCAAAAACTATAGATACATCTAAATATTACGAGTTCCACCAAGACTACAGCCATGACACTAACGCTTGCAGAGAACTAAAAAACCAAATAGAAGAAGCCATCAAATCAAGGAAGTTGGCCTATTTGGTGTAAGGAATCAGAAGAGGGAAAGCTAAATCAACAAACACTCAGCTTGGAAAATAGGTAACGCTCACCGTAAAGACAGAGCCAATCACAAACGGTAAAGAAAATCCAATCCTTATGATAGGGGTTATCAGTAACCCCCTAAAAAGAAATGAACCCCCAAAAATAATAAGTGTAGAAGAAATGATATTTCCTCCCATTCGGAACAGGGCTCCATCCATGGACCCCTCCTTATACGCGTGCGCGTCTATAGAAGACAAGTGGGAAGAGTCCTGTTGGACGAGGGAGCTGCATGTGATATAATATACGAGCACTGTTTCTTGAAGCTTCAAAAGGAAGTCAGAGAAAGGAGGAAGTATGTCTATACAACACTATCAGGATTCTCCGGAGAGCAAGTCAACCCTTTAGGAGAAATTAGCCTCCTGATAACTGTGGGGGAAGCCCCACGCCACATAAGTGAACATATCACATTCCTAATAGTGCGGTCCTATTCTCCCTAAAACATGATTTTTTGGTAGAACCGCTATTGTAGAGTTAGGAATGACACCCTCGCCAAGATAGGTTGTCTAGTGGGGTGGGGTGACCTACCCGAACCTGGGATTAAGGTTATCGCGTGGGTTTAAAATCGTGTTTAAAATCTTGCGGTTTGTTTGACTCAAACCCGATAAACCCGATATATGTTATCGGGTCTTTTTTTTTTTTTTTTTTGTTTTTTTTTTTTTTCTTTCTTTTTTTTTTTTTTTGTTGTTTTTTTTTTTTTTTCTTTTGGGTTTATTTTTTTTTTTTCGTATAGGGTCAACCCGATTAAGACCCATAAAATTTATTTACTTTGATATATATTATATATATATAATATATATATATATATTTATATTATTATATTATAAGATAAAAATAACATATGAATAAAAATTAAAGATACTATATATTTTTTTGTTATTTTTGCCTACAAATATACGAGTGTAAGAACAATTATATTTCATCTTATACTTGTATTTTCATGTTTTTCTAGCATTCTATCTTGAGCCCCTTAACACCGTTGCTACTGTGTTGTTTTACTCCTGTGTTCTTATTATTTATTAAATGATCAATAAGTAAGCTAGATAAACATTTCCACATTTATTTAACGCGTGTAACAACCGAGTATGCATGTTTAACTGTGATCCTACATACTCATTTAACTCGTGTAACAAACACATGCCATGGTCTTACATTTCATTAACAGTGCAAGCCATTTTTGACATGTAGTATCACCCGATAACCCGAATCACTTGACCCGATAAGACCCGACCCGAATACCACTTGAACCTGATAACCTGATTCCTTATCGGGTCGGGTTGCGAGTGATTTTTTTAAAATGAAAACCCGATTCCACCCGACTCGATAAGACCCGATAACCCGTTAACCCGACCCGATAACACCCCTACTCGCCAATGCACTCTGCAGTCCTATACCAATCGAAAATAGGACCCAGAGTCATCATGTCTGAATATCAAGATATAAGAAGATATGAATAGGTTAAGAGATTAAAGGAATCACTCTCTAAAGCTCCTCTCAAAGTCTCAAAATGGGCCAGCCCGAAGGAAAAAATAATAATTAACCAGAAATACCCTGAACAGGCCAAAACCATCGGAAGACAACTCCCAACACACTTCAAAAAAATGGTAAAGTTACTCAGGAGCAATGCAGACATTTTTGCATGGGAATACTCTGATATGACGGGAATCCCAAAACACTCAAAATAGGAAGCGGAATCTTTGTCACCGAGCATAAATAAATGAGAATAAGAAGATCACTCTGGTACAACAAAAGAAAAGAGGAATGGCTCCTGAACGAAGCACCGCAACATCCAAGAAAGTCAACGAACCAAAGAAAGTTGAAATACTTAGAGAAAGAAGATACCAAACGTGGTTAGCCAACACGATAATGGTTAAAAAGACAGACGGAGCTTGGAGGATGTGTGTTGAGTTTGCAATACATAACAAAGCCTGCCTAAAAGATTGATACTCGTTGCCAGAAATAAACTAGAAGGTAGACTCACTCTCCGATTTCAAGCTCAAGTGCTTCCTAGATGCGTACAAGGGCTACCACCAAATACAAATGGCAAAAGAGGACGAGCATAAAACAGCTTTCCACACCCCAAAAAGAGTATACTGCTATAAAAAGATACCTTTCGGACTTAAAAAAGCATGAGCTACATACCAGAGGCTAGTGGATAAAGTTTTTGAAAGCCATATTAGAAGAAACATGGAAGCCTACGTAGATGACATGGTAATAAAGAATATGGATGAACAAGACATGTTAGAAGACATATAAGAAACCTTCGAAAGGTTATGAAAGATAAATATGAAGCTAAATCTCAAAAAGTGCTCTTTTGGAATGGAAGAGGGCTAGTTTCTAGGACATGTAGTGTCAAAACGAGGCATCCATGCTAATCCAACAAAAATTCAAGCACTAACAAGCATCAAGCGACCAAGAACCATTAAGGAGGTACAAATCCTGAACGAGAAACTCGCAGCCCTTAAGAGATTCCTATCTAAGAGCGCGGAAAAGTCTTTACCATTCTTCAAAATATTGAAAGGATGTCGGGAGAAAAAAGATTTCACATGGACAAGAGAAGCATACAAGGCTTTTGAAGAATTGAAGAAATACATAGAAAAACTCCCCACTCTCGTGGCACCAAAAGCTGGTGAAAGTTTGATTGTATACCTCGCAGCATCAAGAGAATGCATAAGCGCAGTCTTAATGGCAAGAAGAGGAAAAGATCAAAGACCTATATATTTCGTAAGTAGAGTCTTGCAGAGAGCCGAGCTAATCTACCCAACCATGGAAAAGTTAGTGCTCACCCTAATTCACGCAGCAAGGAGACTTAAGAGATATTTCCAAGCACACAAAATAATAGTTTTAACCAACAAACCTATAAGACTATTGTTGTTGAAACCTAAAAAATCAGGGAGGGTAGCCAGATGGGCTATAGAACTCGGAGAACACGAGATTGAGTTTGAGCCAAGAAATGTGATTAAAACACAAATCCTCACAGACTTCCTAGCAGAAACTCAAGAAGAAGATAAGGAAGCAGACTTCCAAAGCCTATAAAAGAAAGGAGAAAACGCAGGATGGAAGCTATATACTGATGAGCATCAAGTAGTTATGGCTTCGGGGCTGACCTAATGATAGTCAGTCCAGAAGGCCTCCGAATTGCAAAGGAAATAAGAATAGAAGAAATCACAGCATTCGTAGATTCATAATGTGTAGCCAACCAAGTCAACGGATCCTACGAGGCGAAACATCACCACACAAAACAATACCTCTAAATAACAAAAGAATTACAAAGAAGCTTCCAACGATCGGAAGTCCAATACATAAGAAAGAACCAATATAAGAAAGCAAGTGCATTAAGCAAGTTGGCATCATTAACATTCGAGCACCTGACAAAAAAGTACTAGTCGAAAAGTGGGCAAACAAATCCATTCATGAAAAGCAAGTAGCAGAGATAGTTATAGAAGAAGAAGATAGCTGGAGAAGCACAATAATAGAAAACCTTGTTAGTGGCATCCTACCTGTCGACATGAAATTGGCAAGGAAAATTAGAGTCAATGCTCTGAATTACCATATAATCGAGGGGAGCCTCTACAAAAGATCTTTCCTTACTCCATGGCTGAGATGTGTAACCCAAAGCAAGCAAGAAGGGTGATTAAAGAAATCCATGAAGGATCTTGTGGTTTACACGTTAGACCAAGACCCAGCGTAGCAAAAATAACAACTTTGGGATACTACACGCCCTCCATGCATTGAGACTCAGCAATCATCCAAAGCTATGATGCATGCAAAATTCACTCCCTGGTCTCCAGGTTGCCCAAGCAAGATATCACCCCAGTAACAGCAACATGGCCCTTTATACAATAGGGGGTAGACATAGTAGGCCCTCTACCAGAGGCCTCGAGAAAGGTGAAATTCCTGATAGTGGCTGTAGACTACTTCATTAAATAGGTAGAATCGAAGCCTCTAGAAAGCGTCACAGGAAAGTGTTAGATAGTAGAAAAAGACTTAGTCACCCCGTGTATTTTCTCGTTTATTATAGCTCGTAGTTAATAGTTAATCGTATGACAGTCGGTATTGGGCTGAGTAATTATACCCAACGTGTAAGCCCATGCCAAGGCCTATGGGCCGGTTTGTAAGACGCTATATAAGCCTCTCCCATGCCATGGAAGAGGTGGTTAGTCATTTCATAATACAAGTCACATTTTCTTTTACTAGAAAGTTTTCTCTCTCACTTTATCTCTCTAGATTCGGCTAACCCATCTATCTTTCATTATGTTATGATTTCCAATATCCTACAATTGGTATCAGATCCCAGGTTATGATTAGATCATTTGTGTGTGCGTTTTAGTGCTTGGTTTAGATCAAAAGTTGAGTTTTAGGAGGTTTTAGCTCTTGTTCTTGAGTATCATTTATTTTCACGTTTCTTGTGTTAAAATTTATGTTTTTGTAGTTGCTATAGCCTTCTAGTTCTCATTTGTGCAAAAGAATCCAAGTCAAAACGTTCAAAAGGGTGATTTTTAGGTGTTTTAAGGTGTAAAAGTTCGTAGTTCATCGCAACGGTTTGGTATTTTATTTGTTGTTAATCGTAACAATTTGGTTTACTATTCTGGCGATTTGTAAGGAAAGTACATTGTTTTGGCAGTTTGTCAGGGTCGTACACTATGCTAGCGGTTTGTCATTTCTGATAAGGGTTTGTCTTATTAGGCAGAGGTTTGTCAGTAGCGGTTTGTCTTTTAGCATAGCGGTTTACTAGTAGAGGTTTGGTAATCATAGCGGTTTGATACCGTAGCGGTTTGTAGGTTTTTGAAGACATTTTCTCATAGAAATTTGGGAAACAAACCTCTACCAATTTCATTTCTTGGTAGCGGTTTGGTATTTTATCTTCATAGCGGTTTACCTACTTTTCTTAGTAGCTGTTTAGTGCTGACAGCGGTTTGATACCATAGCGGTTTACAGGTTTTTGAAGATTAATTCTCATAGCGATTTGGGAAACAAACCTCTACCCATTTCTTTTCTATGTAGCGGTTTGGCAGTTGGTCTTCATAGCGATTTACCAAACATAACAGTTTGACAGTAGCGGTTTGGTTTCTATTCTAGCGGTTTGACACTGATTTGGACTATTGGACTACGTTGACATTTGAACTACTTTCAAGCTTAAACCTTTACAAACCAAAACAACAAAAACACTTAATTTCACATCACCACTTTTAACCTACAATCACTAATCATTGTTCGATTAACTTAAATCATTTCACAATCAATTAAGACGGCTAATCTCTCGAAAGATATCTAATGTGCCAGTTCCAATACCCGACCACCTATGCTTGATAGGACTGACTTTGCATCATGGCAACAATGTATACGAATGTATTGTCGGGGTAAAGAGAATGGGGTGAACATCCTGAAGTCGATTGATGAAGGACCTTTTCAGATGGGAACATTTCGGGAAACACTTGCTGAAGGGAATGAAGGTACCCTACATCTAGGTCTAGAACGAGCTCGAGTCTATTCTGACCTTTCACCTAATGATAAGGATAGGTATAACACTGACATTTGGGCAACAAATATCCTACTTCAAGGGTTGCCAAAAGACATCTACACTCTTATCAATCATTACACTGATGCAAAAGACATTTGGGATAACGTGAAGATGCTCCTGGAAGGTTCTGAATTAACAAAAGAATACCGTGAATCACAACTGTACGATGATTTTGAACACTTCTGTCAGAACAAAGGAGAAACCATTCACGATTACTATGTCAGGTTTACCAAGCTCATCAACGACATGAGAAACATCAAGATGACCATGCCCAGAATGCAGTTGAATTCAAAGTTTGTTAATAACATGTTACCTGAATGGGGGTAGATTTGTAACAACAGTGAAACTAAACAGAGGACTGAAGGAATCAAGCTATGATCAGCTGTATGCTTATTTGAAGCAACACAAGGCACATGCCAATGAGAACAAAATGATGTTGGAACGATTCACTCAAAACACGGTTGATCCTCTCGCCTTGATGACCAATGTTTTACCTCAACAGTATTCCTCACAATCATCTACCACTCCACCATCCACACATGTTCCACCAGTTACCTATCAACCATACTTTACTGATAACACCCAACTTGATTCAGGACTCTTACCAATGGACAATTTGATTGAGAACTTAACCAACACACTTGCTCTACTCACCTAATCATACAAAACATACATTCCTCAAACTAACAATCAACTCAGAACTTCATTAAATACAAGGAATCAAGCCACAGTTCAAGACGGCAGGGTTGTTGTTCAGAATGTTCAGGGTTGACAAAACAGAAGCCAGGGGAACAATGCAAGGGGAATGGGTGCTGCTGGTAATGGGGGAGCTCAGAACAGAGTTGGGAATGCAAATCCAGGTCAAGCAAGGCAGATTAAGTGTTACAACTACAATGGTATATGCCACATAGCAAGGAACTGCACTCACCCCAAGCGACCATAGAATTTAGAATACTTCAAAGATAAGATGTTTTTTATGCAAGCTCAGTAGAATGAGGTGGTGTTAGATGAAGAGCAGTTGCTATTTATTGCAGGTGGTCAAGACAATGCTGTTGATGAAGATGTGGATGAGCCATTGGTTCAAGACTTGGTACTCAATGTGGATAATGTATTTCAAGCTGATGACTGTGATGCGTTTGATTCCGATGTTGATGAGGCTCCCATTACACAGACCATGTTCATGGCAAATCTATCATCTGTAGATCCTGTTTATGATGAAGCTGGTCCATCATATGATTTGGATATTTTATCTGAGGTACACGATCATGATAACTATCAGGATGCTGTTTGCGAGCATCGTGAAGTATATGAGATGCATAATGATGTATAACTAAACTGCGTTGTTGACTCAGATGTTGAATATATGAATGACTATAATATGATTCTGTATGATCAGTATGTGAAGGACAATGCAGAACCAGTTGTACAAAATAATGTATCTTCTATACCAAATGATGCATACCTGATGATAATAAATGAAATGCATGAACAGACTCCCCAATGTGTTTTTATGAAAGCTCAAAACAAAGTAGCTAATGCATCATTGACCGTTGAACTTGCAACATATAAGGAACAAGTTAAACTGTATAAAAGACGGGCCAAGTTTGAATTAACTGAAAAAGAACAAAAGATTGAGGAACAATTAAGAATAGTTATCACTGACCGTAATATTAAGGAAGAAAATTTGAAAAAGGAACTTCATTCTGTAAAAATGCAACTTAACTCTACCATCAACCATAACAAGTCAATGGTAGAAGAAGTTACGTCTTTGAAAAAGGATTTTAAACAGAAAGAAAACAAATACCTGGAAGAATTTTTAGACATGAAAGCATTAAAAGAAAAGGTCGAGGATAAATTATACAAACAAGACCAGTCTCTTCAAACAGTTCACATGTTATGTAAACCAAAACCTTATTACGATGAACTAAGAAAGGTAGCCATTGGCTATAAGAACCCATTATGTCTCACCCATGCAAAGCAAGTTCAGCCTGCTCTATATAATGGTCATGAAATTATCAAAACCCATCATGTCCCGGCCATAGTGCACAACCTAGAGGATACCCTAGAGATAGCTGAAATCACTAGAAAGAAAATAAATGACAAAATGAAAACCCCTTTATGGACTGAACAAAACATTAATATTCGACCCCCAGATTACTCGAAAGAGAAGTATCTGTCGACCTTTACTCCACAGACACAACTAACCCCCGGACAGATATTTTGGTCCAAGGATGTCCTCAAGATAAAAGCAGAAGCTCTCAAAGAGCAGACCACAGCTTTAAGACCAATCAAAGCGTTGACGGTGTATCCTCCTAATACACCTGCAACGCTTGTCCCCATGGTGCTTCCAACAAAAAGTCAAGTGAAAATTAACATTTTTGCACTTATATAACTTTTTTCAGAATTTGAAAAAACCTGTAAAAAGAGAATTATACCAACGGGTCTCACTGAAGAGGAAATGGGCTTTGAACAAACCAAGGAATGTTATCTCACAGAGGTCATTCCATTTTTCAAAACACTTAAAGAACATTTGAGGGTATCCAAAAGGCTCTCACTAAAGAAATCAAAGAAATGAAAGAAATTTTTGAAGAGTTGGAAGCTGAGGTTGACCAAAACGTTATGAATAGGAAGTATGATGAGATTGAGCGGAAAAATCTTCTCATCGCAAATGATAATTTAATTGCTGATTGCTTGTCCAAAGAAGTGTTTTATGTTGCAACAAATTTTGAGCTTACTGTATCTAGATTCACTAAAATGCATGATGCCCACACTGTTGTTCAAGCACGTTGTCTGGAACTTAAAGAAGAGCTTTCTAAATTACATGATAAGATTCAAAAAGATGATCATAATGAATTGCTAAAGCATTTTTCCAACCTTGAGGTAAATCACTTAAATTTACAGTTAAAGTTTCAACACCTTAAAGAAAGTTTTAGAAACAACAAATCTCTACCCGCTCGAGATGCTCCTGATTTTGACTCAGTCTTTGTAATCGAAAAAATAAAGCTTCCATTCAAGGAAAGGACAATGCCATCAAAAAATTGAGATTGCAAATCTCTCAATTAAAAGAGACCCGTAGTGAAGCAGACCGTACTCTTGATTTCAGGGCCTTAGATTTTTAGATCACTCAATTAACTGAGAAACTCACTGTTCTTCAAGAACAAAATGAGCTTTTTAAGACTGAGAATGCAAAAATTAAGCAGCATTACAAGGAATTGTATGATTCTATTAAGATCACGCATGCTAACCATATCAAACAGACAACTGCCTTGTTAACTAAAAATTAGAATCTGAAAGACCAAATACATGAAAATATGAAATGCATCACTATGGATTCTATAAAACTAAGAGTTCTTGCTCCTGGTAGGTATGCTATTGATGTTGAACCAATCCCCCCTCGCAGTAGGAACAATAGGGAAGTTCATCTAGATTATTTCAAACATCTTAAGGAAAGTGTAGAAACCCTTCGCGAGATCGTAGAGGAAGCTAAGGTTAAAAGACCATTAGATAGATCACTTACATGCTTGCCTTTACACTAAACACTCTCAGGAACTATTAGAATATGTGATTGGCACTTGTCCGAAAGACTTTAATAAACAAGATAAAAAGCATGCTTCTACCCCCTTAACTAGGAAAAAGCAAGTTACTTTTGAGGACCAATGTGAAATGTCAAATAATAACACACATAAACATGTAGAGCAACTGAACATTCAGAAGACTAATGTCCCTATAATTCCTTCTACAGGAGTAAACAGTTGCACTGACGCTAGCGGATCAAAGCCTAGGAGCAATACCAAGAAAAATAGGATCTCACTGGCTCAAAATGTTAACAAGAAGAAAATAGAAGAACACCCTAGGACCAATAAGTCTAGTTTGAAAAACCTGAATCATGTTGATTCTAGTATTAGCTCTAAGCGTACTGTAATTAATTCGAATTCTCATTCTGTTTGCAAGACATGTAACAAATGCTTAATTTCTGCAAATCATGATATGTGTGTGGTTAATTATTTGCACTCGGTGAATGCATCCCCCTCTGTTAAAAATGTTGTGCACAAAGTTAAGAAAGTTTGGAAACCTAAGCAAGTTAAGCAAGTCCTAGGGTTCTCGTGTTTCTAATTTGTACCCTATGTCGGTTAAAGACATGATGAAGTCCTCCCTAATATGCTTGTTGTCTAAAGCCTCCAAGAACAAATTATGGTTATGGCATCGTCGTTTAAACCAATTGAACTTTGATACCATCAATGACCTTGCAAAAAAGGACTTAGTAAGAGGCCTACCTAGATTGAAGTGTGAGAAATATCATCTTTGCTCCGCATGTCAACTAAGAAAGAGCAAAAAGCATACCCACACACCCAAAATTGAAAACACCAACTTAGAAGTTCTTAATACCCTTCATATGGATTTATGTGGACCAATGCGAGTGCAAACAATTAATGGGAAGAAATACATCTTAGTCATCGTTGATGACTATTCTAGGTTTACTTGGGTTAAGTTTCTGAGATCGAAAGATGAAACCCCAGAGTTCGTCATTAAATTTCTGAAGCAAATACAAGTCAGTCTTAACAAAACTGTCAGATACATCCGTACCGATAATGGCACAGAATTTGTCAATCAAGTTTTGACTGAATAATATGAATGTGTCGGCATTTTTCACCAAAAATTAGTTTTAAGGACTCCACAGCAGAACGGCGTTGTCAAAAGACGAAACGGTACACTTATGGAGGCTGCTAGGACAATGATGATATTTTCTAAGGCTTTGATGTTTCTATGGGCAGAAGCTGGTGCTACTGCTTATTACACCCAAAATCGATCCCTCATTCACACTCATCATAACAAAACCCCATACGAGCTGGTGCATGATAAGAATCCTGATCTTACCTTTCTACGAGTCTTTGATGCTCTTTGTTATCCTACAAATGACAGCGGGGATCTTAGAAAATTGCAACCAACTACTAATATTGGAATTTTTGTTGGTTATGCACCAATCCGGTCCCTACATCACCTTATGTACCCCCTACAAATAAAGAGCTGGAGATTTTATTTCAACCGATGTTTGATGAATACCTAGAACCTCCTCGTGTTAAAAGACTGGTTCCTCCTGCTCCAGCAATTCAAGTTCTAGTCAATTCAGTCGGTACACCTTCTTCTACTACCATAAATCAAGATGTACCTTCTGCAAGTCATTCACCGTCATCCTCAACATTACAACCTCCTATCTCACATCAAGGTGTTACAGTTGGATCTACTATCATTGAAGACAATCCTTTTGCTCCTGTTAACAATGATCCCTTCGTAAATATGTTTGCTCCAGAACCTAGTTTAGAAGCATCATCATCTGGGGATGTTAGTTCAGCAGAATCTACTCATGTCACTCAACCACATCATCATCTCAAGAAATGAAGCAAGGATCACCAGCTTGATAATATCATTGGCAATCCATCTCGACCAGTATCCACCAGAAAACAACTTGCAATTGATGCCTTGTGGTGCTTATACAACTCTGTACTGTTGAAAGTCAAACCAAAGAACTTCAAATCTGTCGTGTCTGAAGATTACTGGTTTTAAGTCATGCAAGACAAGATTTATGAATTTGATCAACTTTAAGTATGGGAATTAGTACCACGTCTAGACTGTGTCATGATTATAGCTCTCAAGTAGATTTACAAAGTTAAGCTTGATGAGTACGATGATGTTTTGAAAAACAAGGCTAGGTTGGTGGCCAAGGGATATCGACAAGAGGAGGGAATTAATTTCGAGGAATCATTTACCCCAGTTACACGCATTGAGGCTATAAGAATCTTCATCGCCAATGCCGCCAGTAAGAACATGACCATCTACCAGATGGATGTCAAGACAGCATTCCTGAATGGCGAGTTGAAGGAAGAAGTCTACGTTAGTCAACCAGAGGTTTTCGTTAATTCAGATCATCTGACACATATTTATCGTCTGAAGAAGGCTCTGTATAGTTTAAAGCAGGCTCCTCGGGCATGATATGACACTTTGTCAAGGTTTCTTCTGGACAACAAATTTTCTAAGGGTGCAGTTGATCCGACATTATTCACTCAGAAAACAGGCAAACATATTCTTCTTGTTCAAATATTTGTAGATGATATCATATTTTCCTCGACCGACCCTAAAGCTTGTGACATATTTTCCAATGAGATGAGTTCAAAATTCCAAATTTTGATGATGGGATGAATGTCTTTTTTCCTAGGATTACAAGTTTCTCAAAGTCCCGGAGGCATTTTCATTAATCAATCAAAATTTGCTCTAGAAATTTTAAATAAATTTGGGATGGATTTGTGTGACCCTGTTGATACACCAATGTTGGATCAACTTAAACTGGATGAGGACCCTTTAAGGATTCCAGTTGACCAGGCTTGATTTCAAAGTATGGTCGGCTTCCTGATGTACCTCACTGCCAGTAGACCCGACCTTGTATTCGATGTATGCATGTGTGCTAGGTATCAGTCATCGCCTACCAAAAAGCACCTTGAAGCACTTAAACGGGTCTTTCGGTATCTTAGAGGAACCATTAAATGGGACTTTGGTATCCGGAAGACACCGTTACGGCACTAACGGCCTATGCAGATGCGGACCATAGAGGTTGTCAAGATACATGAAGAAGTACCTCAAGAAGTGCTCAGTTCCTTGTAGATAGATTAGTCAGCTGGTCATCAAAGAAACAAAAGAGGACTGCGATCTCAACCACAGAGGCTGAATACATTGCCATGTCTGGCTGTTGTGCTTAGATACTTTGGATGAGGTCACAGCTTACAGACTATGGTTTTGATTTCAATAAGATTTCCTTGTATTATGATAACCGCAGTGCCATTGCTCTCTGCTACAACAATGTCCATCACTCTCGGTCCAAGCACATTGACATACGACACCATTTCATTCGAGAGCAAGTTGAAAAGGGCGTGGTTGAATTGTACTTCGTGATGACGGATTATCAGCTTGCGAACATATTCACCAAGGCGTTACCAAGAGAGCGATTTGAATTTCTACTCCCGCGTCTTGGTATGAAGAGTATGACTCTGGAAACCCTTAAACGTCTTTAGGAAGGAGAAGAGGAGTAAAGGATGGTCTTCCTATATCCTATGTATATTTGTATATAATTAAACACAAAAACAAAATACAAAAATATATAACCTACAAAAAAACCATAAAAATTAGAAAAATAGAAAATACCAAAAATATTTCTCAAGACATGTCTTCTGTAAATCGATAACATTTATGGACCTAGAAATGTCATTCAATAATGACACGGGTCTTTAAATGAAGTTCGAGTGGAAGTTCAAACTGTTTTAAAACATGTCTTTATGGCTTGCAGTTATTTCAGACTGCAACCCGCTTTTCAATTTAAGAAAATCTTGTCGCCAAAAAGACAGCTACTCCTGACAACGGGTGATTAATTTCTCCCGGGCATGGATTACTTTATATCCGTGCATCACAAGATCTAATGTACATTTCAGTGCGTTATTTCTTAACCGGAAGAGAAGTCTTCCTTTTTATAACCAAATAATTTTCTTCTTAATTGATTCTTCAAAATTATTTGTGTTAGTCATGGTGGAAAAGTGTTGTTGGAAATTACTCAATTCAGGCTTTCAAAATAAACTTTTCAACTCAAACAACGACTACAACTCTTTCAATAGAAAACGGGTCATTGTTTGAGGGGGAGAGTGATTTTAAGTTTATTGCATCAAACGGGTTTCTAAACACATCACATAATTAATGGAAATGGTTTTGTAATTGTACGGGGTTATAATTTGAGGGGGAGTTAATTAATTTTAACTCAAAGGGCCAAAAATGTCATTAGTTAGAGAGTATAGGGATTTATGTATAATTTGCTACTCGTTTCCTAGATCTTATTAACTACAAGGACTAAATCTGTCAATCTTACAACTTATTTACCCTAGAAAACCTTTAAACCGAAAGTTAAAAGTGTTAGAAACCTAAGGGACCAAAACTACCAATTCCCAAACCTCTAGTATAAATAGGTGGCGGTTTGGTAATTTGGTCAAACCTTCAAAAATCGGTCAAACATTAAAAATACACACTCACACTCTCGCAAACCGCCACAACGAATCGTCACCACCCTTTACTTGATTTCCTGTGTTTTATTCGCTAAGGTAAACATTAAATCATACTCTATATCTGTCATAGATCACATTGCTGAAAGGAATCAATTCAAAACACATTTAAATGGTTTCAATCTCTAGGTTCGACCTAGTTTATAATCGAATCTTTAAATGTTGTTGATATCTGTTAATTGGTGATTGGGATAGGTGCGTATAGGGGGGTACAACACTCGATCATCACTAGGTTAGGATCAATCAAACACATTTTGATGCGATGATCTAGTCTAGGTTCATTTTTTTATCGAAAAGCCATGGAGTGTTTAAAATCATGTTTTTATTGCTGGGATTTACTCTTTAGGTTGAGATAATGATAGTTTGATGTTTATTTGATATCTTCTTTCAATATATTGCATGAATTGATGATTCTCGTATAAGATTTGACTTTCAAAAGTCAAACAGTGGTTTGAAGTTGTTGTAGTCAGTGTGTATGTTTTTGTATGCTAGTATTAAGTTGTTTTTTAGAGTAACAAAGCAAGCTTGCATGCTCCCTATATGTTTCACTAAAGTTTAAGGCTTAAATGGTTGCTCAAGGCTCGAATTATATGAGATGTTAAGGTTTTGAATGATTAAAATGGATTGCTTGTAAATTAAAAGGTCTTAGGATACATTGGATTGCATTTGGAATGAAAAAGTTGCAAGAAAATTAGACTTATGTTGTGTGTTCTTCGTAGAGGTTTGCCTGTTAGTATTCCCTCTTGATAGCGGTTTGAACTGATATTCTAGATAGCAGTTTGGTTAGGTTGCCTGATAGCGGTTTGCAGTATTTGCCTGATAGCGGTTTGATTGTTTTGATTATTTTATTATGTGTAGAACCGCTACGAGGTAGCGGTTTGATGAAGATTATCTTTATTATTATAATAATCCAAACCGTTATTTCAAATTTTTATTAAATGGTAGCGGTTTGATTTAGTTATTATGATATTGATAGTAGTTTGATCATGGCGGTTTGAGTAAGATGAATATAATATTCGTAGCTGTTTGGTCATAGCGATTTGATTAAAATAAATTTAATATTCGTAGCTGTTTGATCATAGTTGTTTGATTAAAATAAATATAATATTAGTAGCAGTTTGGTCATGGCGATTTAATTAAATTGAATTTTCATAGTGGTTTGACTGAACTTTTTGCGTGGCGGTTTGTTCAAATCACTTCATAGCGGTTTGCTCATTCCACCTCGCAGTGGTTTGGTGTCTAGAGGGTAGCGGTTTAGGCCAGAATCTCAAAGTCTTGGCCCATTAGTCCCAATACCCTCTCACGGCCCAGTCTAATGGCACAATTACCTAGTTAACTCCCATCCGGGACTTGTTAACTTGTAAGTGCTCATCTGTTATCGTTGACCAAAGTTGACTGAATCTCACCATAATCAATCAAAGCTTGTCAATCATCATGACTAATGTTCTCATCTAACGTCAACTATATGTTATGTGTGCCTATCTTTGTTGATATCTTTGTGCAGACAACATGGCTAATGAGAATGTTCCCGCTCCTGCTCTGACAAGATCTGATGATCAGATACTTCCATTTGCGGCATGGGTGCCTATTGGAAAGAGCAATTTTGTCTTGGATCTTTAAAAGAAGCAAATGAATCCAATCTTTTAGATCTTTATGGATATTCTGTAAAACACAAACTTCTTCAGAGCATTCACGACCTCAGCTTCTGTTCCAACCATCTACATTCAACAATTTTGGAATATACTTACTTATGAGGCAAAGACTGGCACTTATAGTTTTCAGTTGGATGAAGCCCGATTCGTATTGGATGCTAATCTTCTGAGGGAAGCTTTAGAAATAACACCCATTGATCAAGCTTATCAGTTTGTGTCACCTCCGTTGGGTGATGCAATCATGGACTTTGTGAATGAGCTGGGGTATACAGAGGAAATTCACTTTGTGTCAAGAATGGCGGTGAATAACCTGTATCAGCCCTGGAGAGCAATATTGTCAATGATCAACCAATGTCTCACAAGCAAGACTTCTGGGTATGATAGGCCCAGATACCCAGTTCTTCAGATGCTTTGGGGTATAATTACAAGTACAAATGTTGACTATGTTGAACTCATGTGGAAAGAATTTATACAAGCTATTCAGACTTTTCTTACTGGTAAGGCCAATATGGGCAGTCCCACTAAAAAGGGCAGGAAAGACAAGCCTCACGTTATTCCTTATTGTCAGTTCACGAAGCTAATTATCTGTCATTTGGGAAGAAAACACAATCTGCATCAAAGATCTGAGTCTCCATTGCACCTTGCTGAAGAAGATCTCTGACTTGGAAATCTCAAGTTCGTCCCCAAAGGTAAAGACAATGAAGTCTTTGGAATACCAATTCCTAACGAGCTGATCACGAATAATATCAAGAACGCACCTTACTACAATGCGTACTTGGAAATGGTTGCAAAGCATGATCAGAAAATTGCAACCAAAAAGGGTGGAAAGAAGAAACCTGCAACTGCTAAGCAACTTAAGCCAAAGCCTGTTAAAGAGAAGTCAAGCAAACCAGCACCTGCACCAAAACTTAAGGTAACACGGGAAAAACCCGCAAAGCCTTCTCCTGCGAAGCATCCAAAAGGGGTAAAGTGCAGAAATTTCGCAAAGGAAAGAGTCCTCTCTAACTCATTGATGAAGATGAACCAACTCAACCTGAACCTGAACCCGAACATCAAGGTGAAGGTGAAGAATATGATGTCGAACGAGCTATTCAGATGAGTCTGGAATCGTTTCAAGCATAGGGTTAAGCACATGTTGGCGGTGTGGCTATTCGAGAACCTGTAGCAGAGGCCACCTGACCACTCCCTATGGTTGAAGGCAAGGGAAAAGCAATTACAACTGAAGAACAAGCTGCACAGTCACTATTAGCTCTGCACATGCCAAAAAGGAGAAGTGCCACAGACCAATTTATATTCCAGAGATGGACTCCAGCTACTGAAGAGGCATCAACTGGACCCTCTGCACAACCTCAAGATGACACATCTGCTAATATAGTTCATGATTCTCCGTCTCCTGTGGATGCTGAAACAAGTGCTGATACAGACAAGACAGACAGTGGAGGTGATACTGAGATACTGCAGATTGGTGAAGAACAAAGTGAAGATGTGGCTAACATGGTGAATCTAGAAGAAAAGACAACTGAGATTGATGAAGGCCAGGCTAGATCAGACCCTGGTAAAACACCTGAGTCTCGACCCCCACTTGATGACGATAAGATGGACGAAGACCAGGCTAGACCAGACCCTGGAGAAAGCCGTGTGGCTCTTGCTGGACCAAACCCTCAACCCACACACTAAGAATTCATGGCTAACGTATACCCTAACGTTCATGAAAGCTTGAAATTTCCAACTGATGAACATGTCATCTTAGAGGATCCACAAATTTCATCTGAGACTCTCTCTTTAATGAAGAATCTAGATGATGCATATACTATTGGGGATCAGTTCTTAAATGACAAATCAACTGAAGATGAACCAAGAACACTCAATGTAGAAGCAGAAGTGGTCTCCATGGTCACTGTTCCAATTCATCAAGCGTCTTCCTCAGTTCCACCACTATCCACATCAGTTATTGATCTCTCACCTCCTAAACCTGTATCCTCTACCACTCAAGCACCAATCTTTACAGCTACAACAATAACTACAACAACAACCCTTATACTCCCACCTCCTTTACAACAACAAAGCTTAAGATTCAGAGTTAGCTGCGCGTGTCACAGTACTTGAAAAGAAATTCTCTGATTTAGAGCAGAAGAGCAAGAATCTTGATAACACGACTCAGAATCTTGGATCCAGGGTTTTCACTTTGGAGCTTAGAGATCTACCTCATAAGATCGATGAAACTGTCCGTGAAACTATAAAAGAGGTTGTTCACGTGTCTCTTCAAGCTCCACTTCGAGATCGCTTCAGAGATCTGCCCGAAGCTGATATGAAAGAAATGCTTCACCAACGGATGTTTGAAAGTGGTTCATACAAATCACACTCAGAACATGTCGCACTCTATGAAGCTCTTAAGGCATATATGGAACGCGCACAGAAGGACGAGTTCCTTACTGAAAAGGATAAGTCTCGAAAAAGACGACGTGATGATCAATATCCTCCTTCTCCTCCCCCAAAAGACACAAATCAAAATAAGAAGAGAAGACATACTTCTGATGCTTCAGGTTCAACACAGCCTCCAGCTTCTCAATCATCAGCATGGAAGACGTCTGACACTATATAAGCTCCTTCAAGCTATTCCAAGCAACAGTCCGGTCCTTATTCTGAACAACCAGTCGAAGACGTACCTATGCCAGATACTGCGCATATGTCTGATTCAGAGGACACTGATTCTGTCCATCTTCCAAAGATCAAGCCGAGACCTGACTGGTTAAAGCCTGTTCCAGAGGAAGATAAACCAGCATCACCGAAGCCAGACTGGGTCCTTCCTCTGAATGATTTACCAGAAACTGAGAACAATTAGGCCAATGCACTTGCTAGCTCATATCAAGATCCAGATGAATACAAGCTACTATTGCAGACTGGCAAAATGAGTTCATTCATCAATTAGTTTTGCAAACGGATTGGAAAGAAGAAGCTGACCAAAGCAGACTTAGAAGGCCCAGCTTTCAAGGTTGTCTGACCATTCCATGACAACAACATTTCTCTTCAGTTCTAGATGGAAGAGTGCCACTTGCTGCTTACCGATCAAGTTGATTTGGTTAATCTCGAAGGTCATCGAGTTGTGCCTGACGTGAGCAAACCATTACCACTTGGTGGTCCACCAGGTCAGGTAACAATTCAAATACAATACTTCTTCAATAAGGATCTGGAGTATCTAGTGTCAGGTAACAAAGGAAGAAGATCGGCTTTATCCATATCCAAGCTGAAAGCAGCTCAATATCTAGACTTTGGACTTGAAGAACTAGTACCGTCACTATGGATTGAGAGTGAGCATGAGTATGATATTAGTGCTGCCTATGGAATCTCCCGCTGGTGGTTTAAGCGCAAAGAATTCTACATCACAAGACACAGTGCCTCCTCTGATCGCAGGGCAGTCAGATCTCACTAGGGGTGTTAACGAGTCAAGCTTTTATCGAGCTACTCAAGCTCGAGCTCATTTAACTCGATTCGAGCTTGCATATAATCGAGCTCGAGTCGAGCTCGAACACAAAATAGTGCTCGATTAGTTTCACGAGCCGAGCTTTCAAAAACTAATATTTAGCTCGGCTCGTTCAAAAACTCGTTTAGTTTCTCGAGTCGAACAAGCTAAACGAGTTATTCGAGTCGAACGAGCTAAACGAGCTGAACGAGCTAAACATTTAACTTATAAAATATAATTTATATATATTATAAACTAACAATGTCAATTTGAATTTAATCCATATACTAGTATTATAGATATATAACATACTTTACTCGTAAGACTATGGATACCATACTTGAAGTTTATGTCCCACGTATGTTTGTATTTTGCGTTTATAACATCCTTGTTTCCAATCTTTTGTATACTCTTTCCGATGTGGGATCAAAAAAATCCACTCTTGTATTTGTAACAATAAAGAATATGAATACTACAATGAGTCCGTGTATAAATAATATTAACAAACAATTCCTAAACTTTAAACATCTATACGATTATGCATCATTAGTTTATAAGTTTTTATCAAATATATATATAAGAAAAAAACTATGATATCAAATTTATGTTATCTAGAAGTAAAATTAACTAAATACTACTTTTTTCAATTACATTTTACTTATTTATGTTGTATGCATAAATGTTACATAAAAACATAACCAAAATATTTTAACTATAGTTATTTTCCGTTATAAAATCTCGTCGCTATGCATGAAAATTTGTTAATGAATAGATGTTGCAAAAGTTAACATGACATGGCTAATCTTGGTGGAAACCCTCCCTCTAATCCACCTAAGCAAAACCCGTATTATGAGCTCCTATGTGGACCCCCCAACCCACCTCAGCAAAATCGTACCAAGAAATCCTATGTGTAAACCTAAATCTCATGGAAACCGCCTTTTGATATCCTACGTGGAAACCTAAATCGTATATCTTAATCCCTAACCAATTTAATTATGGCTCAAATTCTACTCTTAGAGATAGTCACAACTAAACCTAAACTTAAACCATATATAATCCTTAAATATAGTTTGACACCTAAGCAAACGTCTAACCTTAAATCGTATATTATGGCACGAACTTAAACTTAGAGCATATTTATTCCTTAAATATAGTTTGACATCAATGTGGTTTAACCTAATATCATCTCTATAAAAGCCAGCATAAATCTATCCATAATATCTTACACACACGAATTCGCAATTTGTCATATGTACCTTTCTTCACTATTTTTGTTTGGATAAGCGCATCTTATCAACGATATTGCCTTTTTGCCGATATGAATATGAACTGCTATAAAAAAAATGAACGGCGGCCTCCTCTTCTCAAAACTGAAATACATTCAGCACTATCAAAGTCGTTGTTACCTCTTTTAATACTATCATTTATCTCATCTATCTCTGGGAGACTGACTTCTCTTTTCTCGAACCCTGGAGGTATTGAATTGTATATTCACTTCACTTCCTCTATATTATTATTAGGCGTCTTCAAATAAAAAAAATCAAACAATAGAGATTATTTTTTCTTGTGATCATGATAAAATTTAACAAGTATTTAGGTACGCAACACGCATATTCATCTTGAGAAAAAACACTTATGTGGTCTTCAACCACTCACTCCAGTTAATCGAAATATTATTGTTTATTAATCTAATTGTAGGAGAAGAGCTTGTGGGCTGTGCTTTAGCATGGCCATAACCGAACCTAGTTTTATATATAAATTCAATTAAAAAGGAGTTTTGATTATGTCATGAAATAGACCCTTTGCTTAAGCTTTATGCAATTAGGCACTCAATTAGGGTTTGTGTGAAGTCATACATACATTTTTGTTTGATAAATGCTAGAACCACACAAATTTTACAAAATAAAAGCCATAAAATGAGGTGTCATGTTAATATGTGGTAATCTCTTTCTTGCTTTTCAAGTCATTGTATATTTTAAGCCAATAGTAATCACAACAACTTATTGTGTGGGTTTTATTTTATAAACTTTGTGTAGTTTTAGCATATCTTTTTTTAACTGGTGTTATAGATGTGTATGTATACCTAAGAATATGTATTTCATTTGAGACATAGACATGTAATGCACGTACTTGAGTTCTTTTTTTCGTTCTCAACATGTTTTTTTATTTAAGGTCAATAATATTCAAGTCATTGTTACTAGATGTATTAGTGGTCAATCATCACTCAATTTTTTAAATACATTTTCTATCATTTAACTTTTGATGTTATGAGCTTACTAAAGATACTTAGACAACAACTAAAATATAAAATTTGAAAATAACAAAAGATCAAGAGAAGTTAAAATATAAATGGGATATGGCTAATCCCACATCGCTTGAAGAGGAAAACCTTTAAAGGGAAAAACTCTATATAAGCAAAGCCTTCACTTTATTTTAAAACTTAGTTAAGTATTTGATGTTACTTAACATTAGTTATGTGTTCCTAAACAAGCTTTGTTGAGCTTTTAAGTTATATAGACTTTAGTTTGTGCATTAGAACAATGTTTATAATCGTAAACGAGCTTTCGAGTTTGAGTTAATAAACGAGCCTGTCAAGCTCGATCTTTTATAAGATCATCTTAAGCTTAAAAGTAAGTAAGTTTATTGTAGAAGTACAAAAAAAATTAAAAATATTAAACGAGCTTTGAGCTCGAGCTCGAACAACAAAAAAATATTCGAGTTCGAGCTCGAGCCTATTTATAAAAGTCTATTCAAGCTCGAGCCAAGCTTGAGCCGAGTAGTTAATAAACGAGCCTAGCTCGTTTAGGCCAAAACTCGACTCGACTCGAATCGTTAACACCCCTAGATCTCACATGCGGATCCTTAGTGTAGTTAGTCTCAAGACTTATGAAAGATACAGGTATACCTTCTTAAAAGAGATTGTTCTTCGCAGAGCTGACTACAAAGAATACAAGATCTCGGAAGCTGACTTCAAGAATCTACATCCTAATGATTTTAAAGATCTGTACCTGCTTCATCTTCAAGGTCAGCTCAATCATTTATCTGGTGCTGACAAAGTTCATCTCTTCAACGCAGTCAACCTATGGATATGGAACATCATCATTAGAAAACGTATAGAAGATCTGCAGCTCGGGATTGAAAGTTATCAAACGAAACTCAATCTCACTCAACCGGATTGGGATGCATCTGACTTTCCGTTCAAAGAATATTACACCATATTCAGCAAGCCGAGGGCGGTAATCTACAGAGACAGAAATGATCAGAAGAAGATGATGCGAGAGATTGAGATGCACAAGTTCATTGATGGCACGTTGAATAGGATTCTAGATAAGCTTGATCACATGGTTAAAGACTTCAAGCTGTTCAAGTACAATCCGGGCATGGAAACAAGAATTTGGTCTGAGGACGATAGAAGGAGGAGCAAAGAGTTTATGGAGGTGAATGAGAGAAGACTCAAAATTAGGAGAATATTCAGGAATCTCGAATGCTTTGTTGGTGGAAGGCTAAGAGATGTTGACTACAGACTTATTTAGAGAACTAAATGACTTCATCATTTTGATACTCATGTCAATATCGTCCTATTCTGCATAATATATCTTGTACATTATTATAAGTAGGCAGTGTATCATTATGTATTCAGTGACAAGTATACAGTTTTTCAAGAGTTTTTCGTTAAACTCAAAATCTTTCAAATTTTCTTTATACTTGTCACTCACACATTACCCGTCACCATTTTTTTCTTTTTTTTTTAATTTTTATTTTTTATTAGAAAAATATTATTTCTATACATTTGTTTTTTTTTTTATTTTTTAGTTTTTTATTTTTTTTTTTTTGATATTTATTTTATCTTATTACTTTAAGTTTATATTTTTTATTTATTTATTTGTTTTTTCTATATTTTAATGATATTGTTTTTTATATTTTTTTATATTTTTATTTATTCATTTTTATTAATTATTTATATTTATTGTTTTTTTTATTATTTTGTTTTTTAGATTTTTTATTTTTTTTTATAGTTTAGTATAATTTATTTAGTTAGTTTTTTTTGTATTTTATTTATTGTTAATTTTATTTTGTTTTTTTAGTTTTTATATTTATTAGATTTTTTGATACTACTTTTAGTTTTAATTTTTTTAGGTTTTATTTTTTTAATTTTTTATTTATGAATTTTTGTTTTTTTAATTATTTTTTATTTATTTTTTTTATTTTTTGGTTAGATGTATTTATTTTTTAATTTAGTCTTATTGTTTTTTTATATTTATAGACTTTTTTTTTTGTTTTTATTTTTAGTTTTAGTTATATAGTTTTTCTTTTATTTTTATTTTTTTATTTTATAGGTAGATTAGAATTTTTAGATTTTTTTTTATTTATTTTTATGTTTTTATATTCTTTATTTTTTTTTAGACTTTTATTTTTTTTTTTTTTTTTTTTTTGTTTTGTTTTTACTTTCATATTTTATATTGATTTTTTTTTTTTTTTTTTTCTTTTATTTTTTTATTATCTTATTTTATAATTTTTTATTTTATATTTTTTATAATTTCTTAGATTTATTTTTTATTAGAATTTTTAATTTTTTTTTCATTTATTTTTTTTATTTTTTAATTTTTTTTTTATTTTTATTTTTTTTTTTTTCTTTATTGTTTCTTTTATATGCTTTGTTTAAGACATTTTTTTTTAGTTTTTTTTTTATTATTTTTTTTATTTATTAGATTTTTTTATTATCTTTTTTTTATTATGATTTCATAGCTTTGTATTTTTTTTTTTATAGTTTTTTATTTTTTTTTTTTTTTTTTCTTTTTTTTTTATTTATATATTATTTTTTTTTTTTTTAGATTTCTTTTTTTTATTTTTATTTATATTATTTAATTTTTTAGTAGTTTTTATTTTTATATTTTTTTTTTAATCAATTATTTTTTTTATTTAGATATTTTTTTTTTTATAGTTATTTTTAGTTATTTTTTATAGTTTTTTTATTTTTTTATTTTTATTGGTGGAAGGCTAAGAGATGTTGACTACAGACTTATTTAGAGAACTAAATGACTTCATCATTTTGATACTCATGTCAATATCGTCCTATTCTGCATAATATATCTTGTACATTATTATAAGTAGGCAGTGTATCATTATGTATTCAGTGACAAGTATACAGTTTTTCAAGAGTTTTTCGTTAAACTCAAAATCTTTCAAATTTTCTTTATACTTGTCACTCACACATACCCTCATAGATTAAGGGGGAGCATTAATATGTTCCCCATATGGCTTGTGAATAATCAGCACATTTTTCTCCTAGTTTTCCAACATATTCAAATCCATTGGTATGTTTGAAATTTTTGATAAGGGGAGAAAATGTAATTTAAATATGAAAAATGATAAGAAATATGATTTTGCAGACTCATGTGTATACTCAATCCTCCTTGTGCTAAACACTTGCGCTTAATCGTTGCACATGTTGAGGGGGAGCGTTTCTAAAAATTCAAAAAATAATCGAGGTACTAAATGCTTTGATATTTATATCACAAGTACCTGATTGAGTTTTTCAATTGGTTTTATGGCAAAGTGAACTGTACCAAAAAGACCGACCATGTATTTAATTTTATCGGAGTTATAAGGTTGGTAAGGTTAGGTATTAGTTCCTATGATCCAGCCAGAACCGAAGGGATCTACCTAGGGACAATCCACTAGTTAGTGTAGAAGTCCTAAGGTATGACATAAAAAAGGAGTAAAAGTGAGAATAAGGGAATAGTGCCGACTAAGATGGAGCTAGTACTAGAACAAACCCAACAAGGTACTAGTCATGAAGTCTCGATAAGCGCTGAAGGGGTTGAAGAATGAAAAAGAAATGTAAGGATAAAGGGTGTAAAGAAAGAATCCCTCCATACTCTTAGGAAGAAACCGGGTTAATACATTTGCTGTCAGAATCACAATGATGATTGCTGACATTGAAGACTGACATCATGGACCCAGTGATGCAATGCACAACCCTCCCTAGCTACTCAGAATCTCTCAAAATATTTATGTTTCATTTCTCACAAAGACTAAACACATTATCTATTGACTTTCTCACTCCAAGTTAGTTGATATTGAAAAGGTGGCAGTCCGCTCCAGCCTCTGATCAGTAAAAGTCTAAAGCCAAGAGGTCATCAAATAATCTCATTAGGACAATATTCCATTTTACTTGTTCTTCACACAATGTGAAAACAAGGATTATCATAAGATTCCTACACATTATCCCTGTGGTTTTCTAGAACATCCGAGTGATACTTATGTATTCACAATGAAGATGAAAATTCTGCTTGAGCCAACATCAAACAAGCTCATGGTAGGTGACTTGTGAGATCTTTAATGGGTCAAACTTGTGACACTGGATATCGAATCGGTTCAGATTATGAATTGACGGTTGATGAATTTTGATAAAAGCTTAACACTCTCGATGTGTCACAAAAACACTTTCTTAAGTGACACATCGATCGATTTTTAAATCAATTTATCCCCTTCAATCGGTAAAATATTAACTAACTGATTCACTCTTATTGTGTTGTCTGCTTTGAGACGTTTCGATAAAGAGAACAGGCAAGTAAGGCAATTTTGGTGTTTATACATTAGAAGACCCAACACTTATACTAGAAATCTTGTCAAGGAGATTCTTCTTAAGATTGAATCTACCTGATCAAAGGTCGGTCCTTACGGATCCGGAGGTTAATCCAACCAAACTCGAGCGAATGACAAAGCCATATTCGTCCATAAGTTTTATTGCTAACTATTTTATTACGGGATCAAGTAAAGATGGAGATGGAGATACCTCGTACCAGTGGAGTCAATTTCATAGCCGCATGCTCATACTCATTCGACACATCTAAAGACCTCATGAAAGCTCAAGTATATGTTTTAAAGCTTCTGCAACTCTGAAATCAAAGTCCTCTTAAAGTGGCCAAGTATTAAAGTTAAAGAACTTCAAGAATAAATTATTTAAGTTTTCAAGATCAAGAAAGGTATGAGCATGTTGGTCCACAAGACACAAGACCACAAGATGACGAAAGATTACAAGATGATGATCAAAGATTAAATTTAGTTGATGATCTCAAGAAAGCTCAAGATCACTGATGACATCAAATAACGTCTATTTTATAGCGTCATTTATCCCATGTTAATAACCCATTTTGTATAGTTATTGCAAAGAATTGTTACTTAATTGTATATATTTAAGAATTGCAGTAATTATGGAGTAATTGGTGAAAGATAGCAAAAGGCGCGCATTCAGGAGCTTAAATGAAGATATTTTGTTTAAATAATCAAGGTTTCACAAGGAGAGATCGTTATTAATCACCCCTTAGGGTGGAGATTTTTAGAAATACATAAGTGATTGATCATTTTATGAGATCTCAATGAATCGTCCTTCGGGGGAGATGGTTAGAATTTAAGTTTTTAATGTGAAGTGCGATCCCAAAAAATTTTTTTAATTCGAATCTCACTAGCCTTTGTAATAGTTAGACAATTTGTTATGTATTACCTTAGTAAGAATCCGGGCCAAAGCATTCGACAAATGCCCATGGCAACCATGTAAAGCCTGGTTTATTTTTGTATAACGCCCTTCACATGGAGAGGGAAGTTGGTTGAATCATTGATACACATACAATAGTGTTGTTTTTCATATGGTTCGCCCTTCTATCTCTCTCTTCTCTCTAGCTTTACTCTCTTTAGGATATTATATTGTGTGAAAAATAGGAACCTACACAACTGTGATGAATACACTAGACCTATATTTGAGAAAGTGCCATTGGAAAAGGTACACCCACATGATGAATATAATGTATTTGCTAATGAAGAATGACATATTGAGCACCTTGAATCCATCAGTGACACATATGTAGTGAAAAATGTTGATAGCCCACAAAAAGGCAAGGTGATAAACATGGTGCAATGTCATTCGTATGACCGGAAGAGAAAAACAACGATGAAAGACGAAAAGTAGATGAACGTCCCAATAATGTTTCCATCGGTTTTGGCACGGGATCTCTCGAAGGAAGCTTTGACAGTAGAGGCTGAAGTGGAAGGGTACCTCGTTCAAAGGGTACATATTGATGAAGGGGCATCCGTCGAAATCATGTTTGAGCATTGCTTCAACATGCTACACCCAGCCATTCGGGCAAGGTTGGTAGAGACGCAGACTACGGTATCCGGGTTCTCAGGAGAACAGGTCAAACCTCTAGGAAAAATAGAGCTCGATATGTACTTTGGGGGAAGTGGGCTGTGCCGAAGGGTAATAATGAAATTCACTATCGTCCCGGCGCCTTCCCGGTACAACATCATTTTAGGACGTCCTGGCCTAAAGCAACTCAGAGCCATCCCATCCACCATCCATGAAATGATGAAGTTTCCAACTTCTTGGGGAATCGCAACACTGGTATCCCAAGTACCTACAATGTTCGAATGCAGAAGGGGGAAAGAAGCAAGCACTAGAGCTACCTGAATAAATAAAGATATTTTGAAGATTACTATTCTGAAAACCAATACGCCGTATCCATCAAGAAAGATACGACGTATCCGTTCCTGCACTCACCAAAGACCACAAAGGAAAGAAGATCAATACGTCGTATCCAGAAGATGTCAATACGCCGTATTGAAGATATAGTATATGAATATTCTGGAAGATATCAAACGTGGTCTCTACTCCAAGAAACTCCAATATGCCGTATCCAATCCCTTGGATACGCCGTATCGAACCGACTTCTAGACCCTATAAATACAAAACTCAAAAACGAGTTTTAAGTGTGCTAAATCATATTCTCGATACCTAAACCATAAATGTCGATTTTCAAATGAGAAAAAGAGCAGAAGAGGTCTTGCAACTCATTCCAATCCATAGAAGACAACATGTAATTTCTTATACTTTTGTAATCGTTCAGTTTTTGGTATCATTCGTTAACTCGGTTAGTTTACATTGCCTAAAACAATTACTCTTGTATTAATTATGATGTTTGAAGGCTAATACCTTCGGGTATTAGCCATTATTATGAAGATCTGAATGTTTGGTATTTGTTTATCTTGATTTCTTGATTTATTATTGAATGCTTGTTTATGTTTATTAATTTATACCTATTTACGCGCTTTTGTATGCGACCTATCATTCAACTGGATCTAGTGATGCGGACCAAGTAGATCTAGAGTCTGGGATAGCTCTCCATATAGTAATTTATACATCTAGAATCATAGGATCACAAATATTGTCCTTCTAAATCTGTGTCTAGGATACGCTTCAGGCTTAACTAGTTAATTAGATATTGCCAATGGTTTGTTGATCGTGCTGACTAGCAAGTGACCTAGATAATTCAACAAGTAACGTTCTGATTTCATTGGATAGTTGGACAAGTGGACTACTAGTGTATAAATACCATTAAGCGGTAAGTGGGTAAAGTCTTTATGAGCTAGGGTTTAACAAGATCACCATTGCTTTAATCCCTAAGATAGATTATAATAATCAAATAAGGATGCTTTATGCGGATGCTTTAATTTTGACAGAATTAATGTGTATAGGTCTTAGGATGATGTAACTCCTAAGTCTTAAGAATGATATGCCACCTCGAGAGAAGAAATCACTACACTTAATAAACAAACCAACTTTCTAATCGGATTAATATAGTTTTCTTATATTTGGCTCGACCGCTCTTTTATCTTCTGTTAATTAGCTCGTGTGGGTTAAAGTGCCTTGAATTGATTGTACCAACGAAACCGTGCCAGTCTCTCAAGCTGAAAACCCCCTTTTTCCCGTTAGAATTAGGATTTAGACTGACATAGGTTTAGAATAGGATAGAATTAACATAGATTAGATAACTAAGATATTAATTAAATTGATAACTTTAACCTCGCTTCAAGTGTTCGACGCCCTACTTACTATGAAACTACTACCAATCGGGTACACTGCCCGTTAAAGTGTTGTTTTTGGTTTAGTCGGCAAAATATAAATTTAAAACTTGAATCAATAAAATATACACCACACAACGACACATCAAGTTTTTTTGTCAGCCTGCCGGAGAGTGAAAATTAATCTTGATTTTTATTTGGTATTTTGGTTTTTAACATTAGATTAGATCTAACATTTAGGATTAGTGTAATTTAGATTAGTGTATAATTCTGTATATTCTGTATATTTGCTTGTATATTTGTGTGTTTAATTGTTTGTGTATTTAATTGTTTTTCTTAATACACTGTTTTTGTCGATAGCTGAATACGGCGTATCCACTTCTATCGGATACGGCGTATCCAATTCTCTGTCCAATACAGCGTATTCATTCAACTGATTATTACGGCGTATCCACTTCCATTGGATACTGTTAGGAATTCAGTTTTTAGTGAAGTGACGACCATTATCGATCTCACGAGCCTTTGTAATAGTTAGACAATATTATGTAATAATTAGTAAGCTAACCGGGCCGGCTTAGAGAAAGTCCAAGGAAAGCCCGGTCCGGCCCATATCTTGTAACTATATAAACCCTCTCCACACATGGAGAGGGTGTTGGTTGAATGCATTTCTCTACATTTCATATGTGTATTTTTGGTGTATTCTCCCATCCACTCTCTCTCTAGCTTTCTCTCTCCAAGTTTCATAAGTGTGTGTGAAATTAATATCTTTCAATTGGTATCAAGAGACATGGTTCTTTCTTGGTTCCTTCAGTTTTTTATTGTGATTATTTGTGGTTTTTTTATTGTGAGCTTATTGGTTCGGCTTATTTATAAGCTAATAATCGTTCGGCTTATTTTTGTTATTCGCTTGTTTGGTTAAAAAAGTTTAAAATTTTTGTGTGATTTATAATCGTGTTCGAATATAAAAGCATCAAGCGGATGTCATTTTTGTTTTCACTAAAATCGTACGCATAAATTTGATATTGTGTTTGGATCTTAACTGATTTCGTTCTTGGGCTGGTTTCTCAATATCATTTACAACAAATTGGGCCTTGTGTTTTGTTTGTTAAAATCCCATATCTTTTTGCAAAAGTCACGAAGCAAATTCTATATCTGTTTTTTCTTATGAGTTCTCAGAACAACTTATTTTCGTTAGCCTTTTTTTTGTTGTTTATTTGTTCTCTTGGTTTAGAGCTTACTGTGGTGCAACGAGCTTATTTTTCAAGCTTATTTCAAGCTTTTTGTGGTGTTACAAGCTTATTACAAGCTCCTTTGTAGCTTATTTTTCTGGGCTTATTTAAGTTTTGTTGGGTTTCCTATCTTGTGGTCACGTTTTGTGGAACGAAGCAAAGATAAACTCGGCTGAAACGAAGAGAAGAAATAGACACGTTCAAGGTGTTTGATATTCAGTCGAACCGATCTACTCGCCAAGTTGAAACCGAACTACTTGCACCGAACAACTTGTTTCAACTTACAAACCGAACAACTTAGTGTACAAGTTTGAACCGAACAACTCGTTTCGAGTAGAACCGAACAACTCATCAACCGAACAACTTAACAATCGAACAACTTGTAGAACCGAACAACTTGTAGAACCGAACAACTCGTTTTCTTGGAGAACCGAACAACTCATTTTTCTTTAAGAACCGAACAACTCACAAGCAAGAGGAACCAACCAACTCACAAGTAGGGCTGAGCAAATAGACCGGTGGACCGGAAAACCAGACCGACCGGACTGCGGTCCGGTCTACGGTCCGGGGTTTTGGACCAATTCGGTCTTTGGTCCGGTCCGGTCCGACCAAAAACCCGAGATTAAGCCTTATGGGAGCGGACCGGACCGAGGACCGAACCGGATCGGACCGACCCGGACCGGACCGTACCATTTCGGTCCGGTCAACGGTCCGGCTTTTTAGACCATTTCGGTCTCGGTCCGGTCCTAGCCGGTCCGGTCTGGTTTTGGACCGTTGCTCACCCCTACTCACAAGCATTGTGAACCGAACAACTAAGTAATGGGTTTTTTGGTTTCGTGTCACGGTTCATTACGGGACTTACAATCTATACCATTACGATCGTGAACTCGTTTCGATCAACGTGGTATATTTAATTTTCACCGTCGATAACCGTTCGATTCCGCAAGAAGAAATATACATTCGTTGTTCTTTCTACAATTTTGAAAACGAAAATGGAAAAGATTTAGGAGGGAATGATTTTAATTAATTAATTAAATTTGGAATTTGGCAAAATCAGCCCCTGGACTTTATAACCAATTCACGAATCATCCATTCTTTGGTCATTAACCCTCATTGTTGAAACTTAGTTACATCGTTAGTCCTTACAAGTTATAATTCAGCCCATTTGTCCTACAAAGTGAATCGTTGTTGCACCATTAGTCCTTGTTTGTGTTTTAATCAACCGATACTCATTTTAAGTTGAAAGTTTGTGCACCGTTCATCGTTTTTGCTCATTATTCGTCAACAAAAGCTCAAGTTCTTCAACAACAACAACGATTTCACAATGATTAATCATTACTTCACGGTTTCTTCTTGATTTTGTAAAATCCCGCGAAAGATTTAATTCTTTTCTCGGTTTAAATCATAGATTTGTAAATTCCCATGAACGTTAATTGATTTCAAACCACAACAACAATCACTTAATCTACAAAAGGTCCACAAATTTGATTTCACACATCAATTACTTTAACATGTTTAACATGAATGAGAGAGTTTACAATCCGCAATCACAGATTCAAAGTGTTCCTCATCAGGTTTCAATGTTTCATTCACAAGCTTCTCAAGTGATTTATCCTCAACCATCAAGGATTCATCCACAATCATATCAAGTGCTTCATCCACAATCATCTCAAGTGATTCATCAACAAGCATCTCAAGCACCAGCTGTTTCTTTACAATCATCAGCTGATCATATACAATCTGACTCAGGCCTTGTTGCACCATACTTTCTTCCAACTGATGATCCACTTGAATGCTTAAACAAAGCTTTGACATTCATGAGTACCATACTTGCTTTAAGTTTCCCATCATCCAACAATCAACTAGAGACTTTGTCAGATCAAGTGTACCAAGATGCTATGAAAGAAAGACAGACTCTAAGTTATGTGGGTGATGATCATATAGCAAGCGTATACTCAATCAAATAAGATACAATGTCTCAAGCAACAGATGTTGTTAGCACAACTTCAGGAAGCAGGGATTCAGTTGAGCAAAGACCAACTTGCAATTTTGGCAGATTCAGGAGAAAGAATTGATTTTGGCCTAGGTGCTTTCACAGTGACAACTAATGAACTTTCCAAGCAGAATTATATGTTGAGGTATATGATTCAGATTGTGATGACGTACCTGATGTACAACCAGTTCAGGGGAGACAAGTTTCTTTTACTGCGGGTACTACAAGGATTTTCACTCCAGGAAACAATTCAGGAGCAAGTGGAAGTAATACAGGGAAACAAAGGGTTATTATCTGCTATAACTGCAAAGGAGAAGGGCATATGTCCAGACAGTGCACTAAGCCTAAAAGGCCTAGGGATAATACATGGTTCAAGGATAAAGTGTTGCTGGTAGAAGCTAAAGCAAATGGTCAGATTCTGTATGATGAAGAGCTAGCATTTTTGGCAGATCCAGGAGTTGCAGAAGGTCAAGCCAAACAGACTGTCATTACCAACAATGCTGCTTATCAAGCCGATGATTTGGATGCTTATGACTCTGATTGTGATGAACTTAATACTGCCAAAGTAGCTCTCATGGAAAATTTATCTCATTATGGTTCAGATGCTCTCGCTGAGGTACATAATCAAGATAATGTGGATAACAATATGATTAATTATGGTGTGCAGGTTAAGCCGTCTTCTAAACAGTCGAGTGTTGTGAACCATTCAGAGACTGAAATAACGAGTGATAGCAATATCATTCCTTATTCTCAGTATGTGACAGAATCACAACAGATAGCTGTTCAGAATTCTAACTTATCTGCACAACAAGATGCACTGATATTATCTGTGATTGAACAACTAAAAACCCAAGTGATTAACTGTACCAAGATAAATCTGGACAATAAAAGTGTCAATGATACTTTAACTACTGAGCTTGAAAGATATAAGGAACAAGTTAAAGTTTTGAAAGAAGGACAAAATGTTGATTTAAAAAGTAAAGATAACGTTTCAGATTCATGTGAACAGTCTGTCGAGATTGATCGTCTTAAACAAATTCTTTCAGAACATGTAAAAGAAAAGGAATCTTTAATGCAAACAGTTACTCTTCTCAAAAATGATTTTAAGAAAGAAGAATCTAGAAACATTGATAGAGAGATTGCTTTAGAAAAGAAGATCAAACAGCTGGATAATATTGTTTTTAAAAGAGATCAATCAGCACAAACTGTTCACATGTTGACGAAACCTCAGTTTTTCTATGATCATACCACTAAACAAGCTCTAGGTTTTCAAAATCCTTTCTATCTGAAGAAAGCTCAGCAGTTGGAACCAAAGCTTTATGATGGTAATGTCATTAAGAACACTAGTGCTATTGTGATTCCTGATTCCGAAGAGACCCTTATGAAGAGAGTCGTTCAAAAATACTTTTAAAACAACAGGATCCCATGATGTTAGAAAAGAAAGTTAATACTACACCAGTCGATTATGCTGCTCTTAACCAACTTTCTCAAGATTTTGAAACACGATTTGTTCCACAAACTGAATTATCTGCTGAACAAGCCTTTTGGTCTCAGAATTCTATGAATTCTTTCGAACCCACTTCTTCTTGTAGACCCACCAAAGTTGAGGTTCCAAAAGAACTTCCTAAAGTCAGCATGGTTAATACGAGTTTGAAGAAACTTAAACACCATCTTGTTGGCTTTGACGTGGTTGTCAAAGAAAGAACCACAGCCACAGCCATCACTGAGGGCACGTGGGGGTTTGAACATACAAAAGCTTGTTTTAGGGATGAAATAATTCCATTTGTAAAAGCTCTGAAGGACTTATTCAATACATTCGATCAATATTTAAACACTTGATGAAACTTTTCTGAAGGTCAAAATGTCTTTCATCAAATGGAACAGGCTGTGGAACAACATCGTTTAGAGTCCAAAACATTTCAAGTAAAAATGAATAAAGTTTTAAATGAAAACGAACGACTCTTGGAACAAGTCATTAGCAAAGATATAGTGAACATAATTGTGAATTCTTATGTGGATAATGACTATGTGAATGTGCGTGAATGTGAAAAGTGTCTCAAACTTGAGACTGAGCTTCTCAACAAAAAGGATTTCATTAAAAAAGAGACTTATGATAAATTGTTCAAACGTTTTACCACTCTTGAAAAACATTGCATCTCTTTTAGAAGTTGATACTAAACTTAATCAGAAATTTTTCACGGACACAGGCTATTTTCAAATCAAGGTGCTCTAAGTTTTGATCAACATTTTGAATTAAATGAATTGAAAGCTCAGTCGCAAGAAAAAGACACGGTCATAAAGAAGTTGAAAGAGAGAATTAAATCTCTAAGTGGAAAAATGAATGAGGATAAGATCAAAAAGGACTTAGAGGAGATTGAAACGATAAATATTGAATTGGATCATAGGGTGTCAAAACTTATTGTTGAGAATGAGCATTTGAAACAGACCTATAAGCAACTTTATGACTCGATCAAACCAACACGTGTTCGATCAAAAGAACAATGTGATGCTTTAGTTAATCAGGTCAATCAAAAGTCTGTGGAAATCTCTGATTTAAATGCAAGTCTTCAGGAAAAAGTTTTGGTCATTACAGCTCTCAAGAATGAATTAAGGAAACTTAAAGGAAAAAGTGTTATTGCTTGTCGTGAATCTATGAATAAGCTAAATGTGATTGCCCCCGTAGTGCATAAGGAAGACTTAGAACCACTCTCCCCAAATCTTAAGAACAATAGGGAAGCACATGTAGACTACATTAGGATCACTAAAGAAAATGATGACACACTTCGTGATATAGTTGAACAAGCTAGAACCTTAAATCCTTTGGATAATGTGTTAGCTTATGCTTGCATGTACACGAAACAGATTCAGGATTTGTTAGTATATGTTAGTGATACATGTCCAAGTTCCCCATTGAAGAGTGAGAAGTTGGTTGCCGTCACACCAATGAACATAGCTAGGAAAGTCACTTTTGCAAAGACTAGTACAACATCAGACAATAACACACAAATTCAAGTAGATGTTCACCAGACTCAAACCACTAGCAAACCTTTAGTGCCTTCTACAAATGTAAAATGTTCTACTAATGCTAGAAGATCAAAACCTCGCAGTGAAACAAAGAATAATAGGATCATGCAACCATTAAGTAGCAACCAGAAATATCAAAAAGTAGAAGCCCACACTAGGAATGCTAAGCCTAGTCTGACTAAAGAAAATAGTGAGTCTAAATTTGTGTGCTTAACATGCAACAAATGCTATTTTGATGCAAGACATGATTTTTGTGTTGTACAACATTTGTCTGAAGTGAATGATCGTGTTAGAGCTAAGGCTGTTAAGAGCATTAAAATGAAAGAATGGAAACCTACTAGTAAAATGTTTAAAAATGTTGGATATAAATGGGTACCCACAGGAAGGACTTTCACTATAATTAGATCTAAGTGTCCTTTAACCAGATTCACTTCCACTAAAATAATGCCTCCTAGGAAACCTGTTAAATCAACTGTAATAACAAACATAAAACCTAGTAGTGCATCTCAATGGAGACCCAAAGAAACAAATCATGCGCGTTCGAGTAGTGCACCTAAGATTGTAGAATCTAGGACTGCTAACCACTTGGAACCCAACAATCATATGGGATCCAATGTTTCTATTTCTACATGCTCTTCAAGTGTCCAATGCAGGTCATACAAATCGTACCTTGGTAATTGGATTCGGGCTGCTCTACACATCTAATCAATATGGTCAACGACTTCTAAGTAAATATCAGCTTAGGACTCGGACTTCAAGAAAAATGACTTACAGTTACTTCAGACTGTAACTCGGTCTTCATTCTATGGCTTATGTACAATTCAGTGCATAACCCGAGCTTCATTTAATGGCGTCTGTCGATATCGCTTCAGGCCCCGTTCCTCAAAGAAAAGAAAGGTGTACGCTTCAGTGCGCTTTATCTTCAAAAGAAGAGAAATCTTCTTGTATCCTGTGTAAATATATAAAATCATAAAAACCGAAAAAGATTTTATTCTTATTTTTATTTTTATAAAATTATATAAAAACAAAACAGAAAATTATAAAATTATAAAAACAAAATACAAAATTATAAAATCAGAAAAAATACAAAATTACAAAATTATAAAATCAGAAAAATACTCAAAATATGTTAATCTTGCGCTTGTTCTTTTGCAATTCGATAATATTTACGACTTTAGATATGTCTTTCAATTAAGGGACACGGTGTAGTAATAAAGTGCGAGCAATGTTTCAACTGTTTTCAAAAACATGCCAAATGGTTTGCTATTCTTTCAGTTTGTAACTCGGTCATCTTTTTAAGGCAAGTATTTCAAAAAGGTCAAACTTGACCTCATAACAAGAATTTATTCTTGGGCATGATCTACTTTATGACCATGCAAAGGCTTGTCTTTAATTTGCAACACAACCCGTGCTTTCTATATACAAATTAATGTACGTGTCAGTGCATTTCTTCGTCAAAATAAGAGAAATCTTATTTTTATTGGTAAAAAAGTTGTCTTCACAATTATCAAGTGTTTTCAGTAATATACAAAATGATTTTTATAGACAATTCGACCACTCAAGCAATGACAACAAATCTTTTAAATAGAAAAAGATGTCATTATTTGAGGGGGATAATTATCATTAATTAATCTTTTAAATTGGTCTTTCAAATTTAAGGTCACAAAATAAAAGGATAAAGTTTTTGTTTTTAACGGATAACAAATAAAGGGGAGTGTTAAACTTTATGTAACATTTTTTTTTGGAACGGCAAATTTGTGGGCTACATCGGCCCCTAGCCCAAAAGCGTGCGAGCCCACACAACCAGGTTGGGTCCAGCACCAGAGGCAATGGCACCCGTCCCTTTACACAGCGGGTGAGGATACCACTATCGCCCTTGACATAGACTCGATAGACCTTGCCTTGGAGGGTAAAACCTCAATACCTTGGGATCCAAGATGCCCGGTGGTCTTAATCTTACTAGTAACTACAAGGGCTTTAGATGTCATGTGGTTCAAACTTTAGGGACTTATTTGAAATTTAAGACTTAGTTGATTCTCACAAAATAGATTTAAGCTTATCAATTCTTCGAACACGATCTCAAGTATATGTGCGTACTAGGTTTTGCTGATTCCGAGGTATCAAAACCAGTAAGGGGGAAGGAATAGATATACAAGAAAGATAATGAGTACACATGATAGAATTTATACCATATTCTCAATTTAGGTCATTCCGGAAAGACAAATGTCATAACCGCAGAGAAAATCAGTGTTTATCTTGTTGCTTTTGGGTGCACTATTTCAACTACATGGGGGAAGAGATATCTTGTGATTTCAAGTATGCATCATTTAAGATACTAGAGGGAAGTGTTGTAAGAATAATTATTCTAAACATGAGAAGAATTCTTTCTGATTCAATTAATGTTTTTCCTAACCGGTCAATCTCTAAGCTTATTCTTAAAAGAAGTAGAATTAGTTAACAAAAGAGGTACACATAAGTTTGATAAGTATGATGATTCTTTGAGTTAGTCAGTATTCTGCAGAAAGAAATGAGTACATTTGGGACTTAGTTGACTTAGTTGTTTTCATTTCGACTACTTAGAGGGAATAATTGTGACATCCGAGACTTAGTTGACTTTGGTGTTTCAATTTATATCATCACTATCGTGTAAGGAGAAATACAGACATCCGGGACTTAATTGACTTTGGTGTTACAGTTTTGAATTAATTGTGTACTTCAGATATTTGGGTTTTTTACATCAAGACTGCTTGAGGCAGCTTGCAAGAAAGTTTTGAATCTACTCAACAAAGGATTGCTGATTTAGGGGGAAGCTAAGACAACTTCTTAAGAGAGACTACGAGGACGACCTACGGCTGCTACAAAGAACCATATGATGTTATCATCATTCAGGTCAAACCTTGTACATAATAATCTTGTGAATATATAAATATGTAGTGCAGACTTAAAAAATTAGGCATATATAGTGTTTGAGTATGAATTTTCAAGAATTTCTTAGTAAATTCAAATCTTTCAAAATTATCGTACTCAACACTATCTTATATACCCTCAAATATTGAAGGGGAGCATTAAAATGTTCCTTACATGGCTTGTGAATAATTGGAACATTTCTCTCCCCGTAAGCATAAATTTTAATCTTTTGATATCCAAAATATCAATAGACTTGACATTTTTGATAAGGGGAGAAAATGTGATTAAAATATATGGCTAATGATGTGATCTTAAAGACTCTAGTGCGAGCTTCACCCTTCATGTGCTAAACATTTTCGAATATCGATGCACGTGTTGAGGGGGAGCAATTTCTGAAAAGTAAAACCATCGAGGTACTAAAGGTTTTCGCAATGTACCTCAATCGATGTTTTCAAATAGTTTTAAGGCTGTGAACAATACCCAAAGACCGACCATGTACTTACTGTTATCGGAGATATAAGGTGGTTAAGTATAGGTATTTGTTCCCATGATCCAGCCAGAACCGGAGGGAACTACCCAGCGACATCCTATTAGATAGAATAGAAGTCCTTAGGTATGATACAAAAGGAGTAAAAGTGAGAATAAGGGAAAAGTGCCGACTGAGATGGAGCTAGTACTGGAACAAACCCAACAAGGTACTAGTTATGAAGTCTCGGTAAGCGCTGAAGGAGTTGAAGAATTAAAAAGAAAAGTTAAGATAAAGGGTGAAAAGAAAGAAGCCCTCCTTACACTTAGGCAGAAACCGGGTCAATACATTTGCTGTCTAGAATCACAAAGATGATTGCTGACATTGAATCTCTAGCCACTCAGAATCTCTCAAAAGATTTCTATCTCATTTCTCACGGAGATTACACGCATTTCTATCAACTTTCTTACTCCGAGTTAGTTGGTATTGAAAAGGTGGCAGTCTGCTCCAGCCTCCGATCATTAAAACCAAAATGCACTATTGAGTCTAGAGCCAAAAGAGATCATCCATAAATCTCATTAGGACACTTGTCAAGATTATGCTTGCTATTTCACACAATGTGAATAACGAGAACGCATTATCCTTGTAATATTGCCAGAACATTAGAGTGATACCTCACAGTATTCATAGTGACGATGGAAATCCTACCAGTGCCAACATCAAACAAGCACTGCGGCAGGTGACTTGTGCAATTCTATATGAATCAAACTTGTGACAAATGAATATCAATATTGGTTCAGTATATGAATTGACGAATAAATTTGAAAAGATAAAACTGTTTGGCGTGTTAGAAAACTCTTTACTCATTAATACGTCAACTGATTTTCTTAAATTAATTTTCAATCGTATGTCCATGGACAGCCTCACAAGGGTATCTGGACATAGGAAAGCTGAACACGAATTGATGACTCAATCGGGAAGATAGTGACTTACCGATTCATTCTTACCGTGTTGTCTGCTTTTGCTTCAGTAACGAGAATGGCTAGTGCGGCTGCGAAACCCTGTCAAGGAGATTCTTTTGAATTCTACATGATCACAGGCAGTATTTATACTGATTAACAAGGAACCGTGGTTATTGCAACCCTATTCGACGAAGTGACAAAGAGACTTTCGTCCGTATCTGTTCTTATTACTAACCTAAACTTGTAGGTTTCCCGATGGTAGCAATATCTAGTCCATGACGAGTTGAATTCACAGCCACATGCTCATACTCAAAGAAGTAAATTTTCAAGTATTCAAGAAAGCTCAAGTTGCAAAGTCTTCCGTTACTCTGATAATCAACATTTTCCTTGAAGACATCAAGTTATCAAGTCAAAGTCTATTCAAGGAGATTGTTAGCGAGCTTTCAAGATAATACCAAGAATGATCATGTTGCTCCAAAGTCACAAGAACATAAGAAGGCAAAGTATTACAAGATAATCAAATGATGATGCAAGATTTATGATCTCAAGAAGTTCAAAATCAAGTAATATAGGCTCAAGATAACAAGACCATCAAGCATGAAGGAACAAGCTCAAGCACAATGATCAAAGACCACTACATAAAGATGCAAGACAAAAGATCAACTATTACACAAAAAAGACTCAAGATCAAGACAAGAAGCTTCAATAATTAATGATCAAGGTCACAAGGAGAGATCTCTATGATCACCCCTTAGGGGGAGATTGTTAGAAATACAGAAAGTGTTGATCATTTATGAAATCTCAATGATCGTCCTTTAGGGGGAGATTGTTAAGAATTTAGTTTCTAGTGAAGTGACTATCATTATCGATCTCACGAGCCTTTGTAATAGTTAGACAATTTTATGTATTATTTAGTAAGCTAACCGGGCGAAAGCATAGAAAGCCCATGGCAAGCCCATGGAATGCCCGGTTTACCCTTTGTATAAAAGCCCTCTCCACACATGGAGAGGGTGTACTATTTAGTGTGTTTCTCCCATCCATCCATCTCTCTCTCTAGCTTTCTCTCTCTAGATATTATATGTGTGAAAAATAGAAACCTACACTAAACCAAAATGTAGATAGTTAAACGATTCACGTTTAAGGGGTTTAGTTAGAATGTCGGCAATGTTGTCGACGGACGGTACTTTTTCGATAGATATATGTCCTTTTTGGACATTATCACAGAGGAAGTGGTGACGAATTTCGATGTGTTTGGTATGAGAGTTTCATCCTCAACGTCGTTTTCTAGGTTTTTCTTTTCTATTTCCCTAATAGCTTCTTTTTCATCTAGGTCATCATCCACCAAGGGTGATGTCTTAGAAGGTGAAGGAGTTTCATCGAACGTCACATTGAGTGATTCTTCGATTTTCCTAGTGTGTTTATTAAGAATGATACAGGCTTTACTATT
>BQNB010045348.1:2811-42046 GCA_026074375.1 Tanacetum coccineum
ATTACAACATTAACTAATTAAAGACCGAAGCTCCATCGTAGAGTGACCGAGCTTCCTTGTTCGACTCAATAAATTGAGGCTAACATTTATCTAGCCATGTTTTGGCAACCCCATCAAGAGAAAATGGAAAGAGAAGAAGTTTGATGGTGGTGTTAGGTACATCCAGGTACCTTTGATTATTAGTTATGCTCTCAAAAGGGTAAGGGAAATTTGTCTTAGTCTTGAAAGGTTCATAACAACTCTAGGCTCAACAATGGGTTCTTTTTCTCTATTTTGGACCTTTTCCTTGTTTTGAACTACCGGAGGTTGGACTCTTATGATACTTTGTGAACTTGTAGGTTGCACTTCGTCCTTTGTCACCTCGGTTTCCTTAGCCTTCTCATTGTCAGGATTGACATAAGGAGGAGGCATAGGAGGTAAAGGTCCATCAAGAACAGCACCACTACGGGTGGTAATCCCTTTGCATTCATTCCTTGGATTAGGAATAGTATTACTTGGTAAGGTTCCCGAACTCGATTTGAAAATTCCTTTGCTCATTTTGAAAATCTTGTTGTTCCCTTTTGAAATCATTCAAATTCTTTTGCAAATTATTCAAAGTAACATCATTTGCTTTTGTGTAAGCCTCAAATCTAGCATAAGTCACCGGAACTTGTGTACTCGGGGCTTGATAAGCTTGAGCTTGTTGTGTTAAGCCCGAGTTAGCTCCATGGTTAACTTGATTGGTTTGGTTCACATTTCTCATCCCATTATACCCTTGGTTCCCATTATATCCTTGGTTAGGTCTAGAAGCTTGTGGATTGGGTTGAGAAAAGCCTGGTGGTCTTATTTGGTTTGCTAAATTGGGAGTTCGGTACCCGGAATTTCCATTTTGAACAAAATTACCAACCGAAGCGGTTTGTTGAAATTGTTGGAAATTATCATGATAAACCGGGTACTCATAACCTCCTCTAGTCATATACCATAAGTTAGTACACCTTTCCTCCACGTTTAATTCGGACACGAACGGGAGTAGGCACAAGAGCTTTCATCATATTTTTCATCTCATTCATTTCATTCCTAAAAGTCAAAGTCATCTTATCCTCTAATGCCGCTGCCATTTGTTGGAATTCAAAGTTAGATGATGAAGAAGTAGAAGAAGATGGAGGAGCATTCGTACTCACTCGCATCACGGCGTTCCGTGAACATCTAACTTTGGCTTTATTCTCTATGATTTGTAGTCCTTCGGTTGGACTTTTGTAGAGAAAATTGCCACCGGCAGCGGAATTAAGAGAATCTTGATCATTATAGCTCAACGAATTATAGAATGTATCTAATTGGTGCATGAGTGAAAAAAACGTGGTGAGGGACAACTTCCTTAGAAGTTCTTGAAAACGCTCCCAAGCCTCGGAAAAAGATTCTTGAGCAATTTGTCGAAAGTTCGTAATTTCATTCCGAAGGTTGGTGGTCTTAGAGGGTGGAAAGAAGTAGTTGATGAACTTAGAGACTAAGTCATCAATGTATGGAATAGAATTCTGGGTGCTTGTTTGGCAACCCCGTCAAGAGAAAATGGAAAGAGAAGAAGTTTGATGGTGGTGTTAGGTACATCCGGGTACCTTTGATTATTAGTTATGCTCTCAAAATGACGAATATGAGCATGAGGCTCCTCATCATTACCTCCTCGAAAAATTCGATTTTGAACAAGATTAATGAGAGAGGATTTTAGTTCAAAGTTTTGAGCATTGATGGGTGGTACAACTATAGCACTTTCAAACCCCCCGGTGGGAGCTTGAAGTTGCTCGGCCATAGGTCGGTCATCGGCCATTGGAATCGGATCCTTATCAACAATAGGGATTGCCTCTTGTTGTTGTCGAGAACGTCGACGATTACGTCTTCTCGGAATTGTGTATTCCAAGGAAGAACGAGTGCGCATGCACTAGTGAAAATAATAAAAAGAAGAATTTGGGATTAAGAAGATTATTTTTGGGAAAATTTACAATTTTTAGTATTTATTAGGAAGGAAAACAAAAAGAAAAAATATTTTTGGCAACCGTTAATTACAGACTTCACGATAAAGTCTCCAAGAGTACGCACAAGTGAGCGGAGGGCTTATGCGAGCCGCAATGACTCTTTAGCAAGTAGCTAATCACCTGTCCTTAAACTCACTTAAAGTTTGATAAACTCAATGGTCCGTGTACCTCGCAAGTAACTCAAGATAATTCTTGTTGTTTATTGGAATGGTTTAAGATGGGTAATAGTATCTAAATTTGTTTTATTTTTTTTATTTTTTTAATTTTTTATTTTTTTTTTTTTTTTATTAATTCGATAGGAATCGAATTAATGAACGTTTTGTATTTTTATAGTATATATACAAAAATAGCAAAGTAACTTCCAAGAAGGAAGGGTCTTCAAAACTCTACTTCAACGAATATCCTCAAAAATCGTTCACGTCTTCCCCGGCAACGGCGCCAAAATTTGGTATGCGTGTGTAAGCACTAGTCAAATTTATATATGTATAGTATAAATCCCGTGACAATTCTTTCCAAATTACTTCTCAAACAAGAGAAATAAAAGGATAAAATCTCACTTAAGAAAACACAATACGTATATTTTTAACCGGGAAGTATTTCTTCTCGGGTCGTATCCCAACGAAGTCGTGAATTGAGATTCGGGAATAATTCGGATTCGAGTCAAGAATGAATAAAGGATTTTTGAATTTTGAATTACACTACGAATATAATAGCACAATTAAACTATAGAAACGATTAAAGAAACTAAAAACAATTAACTAGCACGAAATTTTAATACACGAAAATTAAAAACGTGAGCTAAAACTGAAATTTAAAATCTAAGGCACTACTTTTAACAAATTTTATACCTAAAAATCACAAATTTAAAAAGAAAATTTTAGGAAAAAGAATTAGAATTTTTTAACTATTTTTGAATTTTCTATGATTTTTTAAAGAAAAATGAATTACTAAAAATACACTTTTTCTAAAAATTATTACTAAAATTCTATTTTTATTTTTCAAAAATACTAGAATGAAAAAGAAAATTATTACAAAAAGAATTAGATTTTTCCAACTATTTTTCTATTTTCTATGAATTTCTTAAGAAAAAGAAATTACTAAAAATCTATTTTAATTCCTAGAAAATACAAATTTAACTGGAAAAATAAAGAAAAATGGTTTTTAACTACTTAAAATGTGCAGAAAACTAAAGGAATAAAAATGCCCAATTTTTATATAGCAATTGAACCCTAATTTTACTAATTAAAACCTAAAACCTAATTTTATTAAAACTAATTTTGAAAATATTAAAACTATTTTACTTAACTAAAAAGACAGGGTAGAAAATGCAAAGAATGAAAGTAAAGGGTAGGCGGGATAACTATCAAAAATTTACACTATAATGAAAACAGACAACCCTTAACTATTGTAAAAGTTCCAAACAGACCCTACGATTTAGCTTATTTTTGCTTATCTAAAAAGTGAAAATAAGCAAAAACTTAAAACTACAAAGTTAAACTTGAGCTTATACACTACAACTTTAATAAAAGCTCTTTGAACTTTTATCCACTAGATAAGCTAAAAATTAAGCATCTTATACTGCATTACAGAAACTAAGGCTTTTCTTTAAAATTCTAACTTTCTAAACTTTGGCTTATATCTAGCTTATTATTCAATGAAAATTTAAACCAAAAGAAGCTAAATGAAGCTTAAGATGTATACTAAAGATGTTTAAAAAGAAATAAGCTAAAAGTAAACAAAATTAACAAGGAATTTGATCCTAGATAAAAGGATTTTGAAAATAACAACTAGAAAATAGAAATCTAAAAGAAATAAGCTAGTAATCTCAGCTGCTGCTGCTATACAATACCACTTTTGCAAGAAAATTAGACAAACTTAAAGCTTACAAATGACACTTAAAAGCTGACTTATTGAAGATTGATGGAGTACTATTAAGATGCTTAAAACTAAGTTCTAACTCCTAATTATAAATGCTAAAAAGTATCTAGAAAATTGGTGAGCATCAACAGTATTTACCAAGTAAGTACTGCTTGTGCTGAGATATTTGACACAAACTCAATTGCAGGCCAAAACTCTAAGTTGAAATCTCATGTACTAACTCACTAAATGATACTAAACATACATTAACTAAAATTGAACTCTAAAATGCTTGTGAAACACTTAACACTAAATCTACTTGACACTTAAAAGTGTCCTGGTGCTGGCAAAGGTTTTTTAAACTTTAAACTTTGAAATTCTACAAACTAACTTCCAAATCCTTTTTAAAACTTGATTATATCACTTAACACAACTGACTTATATGTAAAATTACCTACTATAGTTTACTTAAGATCAATAACACTAAAATCCAAACACTAGTTAACTAACTGTCTATTTACTTATTTGCTTTTAAAATCTATTTTAAAACCTAAACTAGCTAATCCTTTTATCTACTTTTATAAAGACTAAACTACTTAAGCTATTTAAGCACTAAAAACTAGCACTTATTAAAAGAAATAAGCTAGTTTATCAGCTAGCTTTTCCTACTTATTATGACAGAATCTTAAGAAGTGACAACTTAATGGATTCTAACTACAACAGCTTTAAAACATTTGAATATCTAAGCTAACTAAGTGAAATTGGACAGGATTAAGCACAAGAATACAAAGAAATAAACTACATGAATTAAGCTAGGTGTATGCTGAAATCAAAAGTTATGAAGCTAAACCTTTTATCCTGTAGTCTCTGACCCTAGCCACTCTTGTTGAGTGAGTGGCTTTAAAACATAATCCTAATGGCTACCTTAGCCTCTAAAACCTGAGCTTAAGCTCAATAAGCTGAAATGCTTATTTCTCCTCAATGCTTCCAATATTGAATCAAATTTCACTCAAATGAACATAGGTAAACAAAAATAGACAAATTCAGTATTTAGAAGGCTTTTAACAAAATTTGAACAACTCTTGAACTAAAGAAAACATAATAAGCTATATTGAGCTTATTACAAGCTTATTAGCTAAAACTAGCTTATTTCATGAAAACTTGAACACAAACTCAACTCAATTAGCTTTATTACTCTTAAAAGAACAATACAAGATTAGAAACAAGAAGTACAAACGAATTGAAAGTTTTAAAAAACTAAATTCGCAACCATGAACAGTACACGTAAGCTAAAAAGAGAAAAATTACAAAGAAAATTTAACTAACTCTAACTATCTCCTAAAACTGAATATTAAGCTCCTATTTATAGGAAAAAATGAGAAGAAGATAAGAACTTGCATCCTTCCAAGCCGTTGGATCTTTTCTATTTGAATATTGATCGTTGGATGTAATTGGTGAGGTGTTCGCACCAATGGGAGGCTGCCACGTCATAAAAATGACGTGAAGATGGTAAATACGAGGTGGGGTGGAGTTGGGAGAAACGGGAGAAGGGATTTTGGGAAAGTTGGGTTTGTTCGGGTTTTGGCGGGAAAAATCGTTATAAAACGGTTAGGAGAAAAAAGTATACCGCGTTTGGTTTGAAAGTTTGTGGTATTTGCATAACAAGTCCCTCCGTTTCTTTGTGACCCATGTAGTGTATAAATGAGTTTGAGAATTGTCAATTCTGGCCCTTGTAGTTTAGTAAACTAGAAATGGGCTTTTGTATTGGGCTCATTTTTGGGTTTTTGTGATATGAATGGTGTAGAAAGGCCCAAGGGTATTTTAGTCTTTTCATCTTTCATTGTAAGGGCAAAATGGTCTTTTTCCTTTGTCCTTTTGTCCTTTTCTTCACTTTCTTGACCACGGTTTTGATCCGGCTTTTGAAATTGACTTCAAATCTCTCTCTTGATCACTTGTCTCTTCATTTCTTGTCGGTTTTGGCTCATTTTTGCTCTTTTTGACTTTGATATCCTCTTCTGCACGTTAAGACACAAAAGCACACATATTTCCATCTTTTGGCATATTTTTGGCTTTTATTGGCGAAATCCTGGGTATTTTATATATACAATTTAACACTTATCAAAATTCCCCAAACTAAAGGATTGCCGTGTCCTCACGCAATTTTATTAAGTGTACACTTTATAAACTAACAAGTTTTCCAAAATGCCCTTGTTTTCACCTTTTATAAATCACCTTTTTTAAACAACTTAAGCTTTTTCTCAACATTTTATCCCATGGAAATACATTAATGGCAATCATTGCAATTTTGCAACTTTTAGGCTCATTGAAATAGGCTACTCCCGATTATTAGAGCACAAAAGAGGAAATAGCAATAGCTAGTGTTAGAAGCCTGGATGAGGAAGAGGGATCATGGTAAATGATGACAGTCCTCGAAGTGGTGTGTGTGCGTGGACATTGTGGGAAGATCATTTCAAGTATGGAGCCGTAGAGCTTGTTCTCACTAGGTTTGGGCCTCGTAATCTAGTGAGAGCCGGTTGTGCATTGGTACTTAAGTCTTTGAAGGTTTGTAGGCTTCTCTATGGGTGAGGACAGAGTCTCGCACCTTGCACTAAGTCCGGCGCGCGTTATTGGGGCTCGGATTTGCAGACGGGGGGGCTCAAAACACACAACCAGCGCGACACTAGCGCAGCGTACACGTCTGATTTCTTTGTACTATGATTGTTTTTTCGTTTTATATAAGATATCACTTATTATACACATCCATAAGCTTTATGTTCTAATGTACGTTTCAGGTTACATTAGTGTTATCTGTCTGAGTCTTTTTCTTCGCATCAGTTATATTTAAGCTTCTTGGAGTAATTTTATAAGGGTTTATATGGTCTCTCTCTGAATTACATCTATTTAGTATATTGTATGTAGTCATCAGATTTTTTTTTGTTGGAAATAGCGGTGAAAGGAATTTGAGGAGGTTGGGTTTGTTCGAGCTTATTGGCGGGAAAAGTGGTTACAAGGTTGTTAAGAAGAAAGCTATCCCGCGTTTGTGTTTGAAAGATTGGGGATATTGCATAACAAGTCCTTGTGTTTCTTTTTCAAAAGTGTAGTGTATAAGTGAGTTTGAGAATTGACATTTCTGGCCCTTGTAGTTTTTAAAACAGAAATACTTGTTTTGTGTAATTTTGCATCCACTTTCAAAGGGTAGAATAGTCATTCTCTTCAAACTTTGACTTGACTTTTCATGATTTTGACCTCCTTTGACTTAATTTGAATGTTGAGGATTTCTTAGATTGATCTCTCTTTCTAGAGAGATAATCCTGTTATGACCATTTGTGTCATGGTCATAACTTTCACATAATTCACATATAGGATAGTATAAACACTCATTAGATAAATGATCTATACATCCACAGTGTATGCAAGGTGGAAAGAAGCGTTTTGATGGTCTTAGGATTTTAGATCTTGATGAAGGTCTACCCAGACTTTTGAGATGCCGAGACATGTTCATGGTAGAAATGTATTCAACATGATCACAGGTTTTGTGATCAGTTCTCTCCCACTTTTTACAAAATAGAACTTTATAACAATTCTCAGAGAGATGATTGTTTAAGCCACACAGATCACAACTCCTTTTGAATTGTGTTTTGTATTTATTTTGAAGTGCATTTTGTAGAACCTGTTATGGTTGATTATTTCTGGAGTAAGATGACTGATTCTTGCTAATTTGTAATTTTAGGTTGTTTAGTTCTTTCATTACAATAGCTAAAGGAGGATCATCTTTAATTTTCACCCTCTTTAGTTTACCAGCAAGAGATGAGTTAACTTTTGAAGCTGAAGAGCTTTTGTGACCCTTTGCAGGAGCTAAGGATGGTTCATTTATTATGACACCTTTTAAAGTTTCAGCTTTGAATGTGAATTTTAACCTCAAAATTGATTTGATAGTCTTTGGTCCAGAAACATGTTCAACACCATCCAACTTCTTTAGTGGAGGAAGAAGGGTGCTACAGACTGAAGATTCATCCGTTGAATCATAATCAGTCGCTGAAGAGTCAGTGACAGCAATTGGAGGATCAATTGTCTTTCTTTGTGACTCAGCTGGGAGTATCCTACCAGTATCATGATTTGGCCGAATAAAACCTTCAGCTTCAGACAATCAGGGTCTTTCAACACCAGGTATGGACACTTTGTGTCATCAGCTGAAGATTCTACAAAGACTAGATCTTTTTGCCTGGAACTAGAGGGATCTTCAGTGAGTTGATCAACTCCTAGAATTCTCTTCTTTTGAGAAGAAATTTGTTTACTAATACACTGATTTACTTTATTAGAACTGTTAAGCCATGTTTCAGTGATTGTTGTTAGCTCTTTCAGTTCAATTCTTAAGTTTTTATTCTCTTTGAGAATCTTAGTGTTTACATGCTGCATGGTAAGAAAATCAAGTTTTGCTTATTTTAATACTAAAAGCTGTTCTTTGCATGTATTCAGTTCATGAAAAAGATCTCTATGTTTTGACAAAAGGTTATTTCTTTGTTCTTCAACATAATTTAGATCAATACACAAATAATATAGATAGGTTTTTCTATCATCATTATATTCCATTTCAAGAAGAGTGTGTATCTTTCTCATGGAGATCTTCACCTATTCACCATTTCTGGCACCTTCTTTGCTGATAACATCATTATCTTCAGCTAGTGCCATGAGTACTTTAACCTCCACTATCTCATTGTCATCTGATGACACTTCTTCTTCATCACATTCACAGGCTTCAGTGATAAGACCTTTGTTCTTAACTGTTGCAGCTTTGGAAGCTGAAGCACTCGAACTTAGAAGAGCAAGTTTAGCCTTGACTTTGTTGTATTTAGCTTCAAAGTCTTTGGTAGATCTTAGTTCTGGTTTGTGCTGATAGGAACTGAGAGGTTTTGGTTAAAAGGGTGATTGATATGAAAGAACTGAAGTTTTTGACCAGCAGTCTCTTGCAAAATGACCCTTCTTGCCACATTTGTGGCATTCAGTTTGGTCAGTTGCTTTTGCACTGCTGAACCTTTGAGTAGTAAGGTGGTTGAATGACACACCTTGCTTGCGGAATAGCAAGGTGGTTGAATGACAATTGGGGTGTTATCTTCTTCGAACTTAAACTCTAACCAAAGTTAAGAGAGTAAGAAAACAAACTACTTATGACTAAACTAAAGCTTCAGCTTCAGTAGTACCGTTCAGTTTGTTTGAGAGATAAGTGAACTCTTCAATGTGTATCACATTAATTGGAAGAGATAACATTTACTCTGGGAATCCCTTTCCTTTTATAGGCAAAGGGATTAGGGTTTATACGTTTAACCTAGACTACGTGTCAAGTATTAAATGAGTGGTTGAACTACCATTTAATGCACGTTTGCTTTCTAATACTAGGTACTGTCCTTTGAAAAAAGTTGTTGTACTTCTATACCAACTTTATAAGTTACTTTCCCAAGGAGATTGCTTTATTCCTTTTGACATAAAGCAATCTTTTTCCCGCCTTGTAAACCTTCTAGAAGTGAAACAACACGTTTCAGCTTCTGTTAAGGAGATAGACAACGTTCAGCTTGGAATTGTCAGCCAAGCTGAACTGAAGCTCCAACCAAGAGTCCTTCTTCAGTTTCTGTACCGCTGCATACACTGAAGTGAAGATACTTCCCAATCTTCTAAGGACCTAAAGAGCTGATGCTGAAGGAACTTCAGCGACTGAAGCTGAAAGGCTTCAGTGACTCAAACTAAAAGACTTCAGTTTGAGAAACACTTAGGGGATTTTATGTTTAAATCTACTGAAAGACTAAAGGGCTCAGGAACTGAACCCAACAATCTCCCCCTATTTGAATATACAAATAGCCTAAGTTAAAATCAATTGTAAGTGAGCAAAACAACTTCTTTTTACATAATTGATATGAATTAAACAACATAAACTGATAACCTTTCATTCTAACTTTCATTACAATACATTTACAAAAGATAAAGTTATTACAAAATATTTCATTCTACTACCTTAGCTTTTTAACGACCCTCTTCTTCATGTTGAACTAGATGACTTGTGTTTCTTTGTTGACCTGGAATGATCTCTTAAGTCACTGGTTCTTTTTCTTTTCTTGTTAGCTAAGTCAATTAGCTCATTCAGAGGATCTTGTTCTTTGAGGGGTTGGTTCAAGTCAATCTTGAGTTCTTGTTCAGTTTGAGTCAGCTGATCCACTCTTGTCTTTACCAGATCATAAATGGTTTTCCATCCTTTTTCACTTTTGTCTGGACAAGCTTGTAGTACTTCTCTCCATTCTGCCGAATGTAGATCACTGACTTTAAGATTTGAGATAACTTCATTAGACCCATCTTCCCTATATATTTTCAGTGTGATAGGGCCTTTCTTTATGAAAACTTCACAGTTTATGATCTTAGGGTTTTTCTTTCTCTTTAGCATCTTGTCACAGTATTTATCAAAGAGTAGCTTCTTGGTGTAGTACTGTGTCACAACATCTTTGCCCAGAAGATCAATTAATTCATCTTTCAGGTTTGTACCAGCATCTTTGGTGTTCTTCTCCCCCTCAGCAGGTGAAGCAGTTGCTTGGCCTGCTGAAGGAACATTCATGCTTGTAGCTCCTGATGCGTTGTCCACCATGGTGGAAAACCTGTTCAAGGTATGAGTGACCTTGTGCAAAAGACTTGGAAGAGAATCCAAAGTCTTAAGCTTTTCTTGAACTGAAGAAACTTGACTTGGCAAATTGAGAAACTCTGCTGGAAGTTTCCATTGAATGTTCTTCAGTTCAGCTACCTGGGATGATAGACTGGAGATAGTGGAAGTGAATGACTCTAGTTTTGTTGGTATCTCTATGAGATCCCCAGGCAGCTCGATTTCCATGTCTTTAATATGCTGCTTTAGCTCTTTAATTTCTCCAGATAATCCAGTGATCTTTGAGGGGAGCTCTTTCAGTTCAGTGGGCAAGCAGCTAGCAAAGTCATGTGAGGCTAAGAGTTTGGATAGTTCAGGTTTTAAGGAAGTTACCAGAATTTCAGTTAGCTGGTTAATGTTTTGATATAAAGGCTTGGTTTTCATTGAGATAACTTCAGCTTCAGCTTTGAGTTTTTCTTTCTCTAGCTCTTCCTTCTGAGACTGAAGTAAGTGAACCTAAGCCATTAACTCTTGAATTTGAGCTGATTTTGGAGATGGAGGAGGTGGGACTGAAGTATCTTCAGTGTCTTTATCTTTTTCAGCATTCTCTTCCTCTTCACTCTCATCTGAAACAATGATTGGCTCATCTGTTGGGGAGTCAGGAGTGAAGAAGGCAGATCTTGTATCTTTCAAGATATCTGATAAATCCTCCAGCTTCACTTTTCGTGAGATGTCATCAGCTCTTGATTCCTCATTTGCACCTGAAGTAGTGTGGGCAGTTTTTAACCCATCTCCAGCAGATTTGGTTTTATCTACAAGAACACTTGGATTAGATCCTGCAAGTATGTGAGCAAATGAGTAGTTTTTGGTTCCTTCATCCATACCCTGTTGTTAAGATATGGAATCCTTAGGAGCAGATATTCCAGGATCAGCTTCAGCTGTGAAATCTGCTGAAGCATCATGTCCTGATGCAGACTCAGAGTGCAAAATGAAAGAAGCTGATTAAACAGGTTCAATTATAGGAAATGCAGACATACCACTACTGAGCTGAGGGTGGGCTCCTTCTTCACTGGTGGCCCCTAAAGATGTTGGGCCACCAGCTGCTTGTTGTGCCTCTTTATGCATTTCACCAACCACTGGTGTGGGAGGTGAAGGATGGCTTGGGCTTGTGTCCATGGCCGAACTGGACTTAGTTTCCTTCTTTGAATGGCCAGATTGGGATTTGGATGCCTCAGTGGTGGACTCAGATGTGTGTTTTGAAGATTGTTTTCTTCTGAGTCCACTTCTAGCTCTAGGCTTTTTGCCTTGGGGAACCTCTTCAGTTGGAGAAGAGTATTTGGGAGCTTTGGAGTCCACATGCACATCTAGATTGCAGATGGCCTTCATGTGGTCAGTGAAGGGAGGTTCTTTAGGTTGGTTTGGCTTCAGTATCCAGTTGTGAACACTGAAGACCTGAGTGGGATTTATTGTGAGCTCTTCATTATCATAGTTAGGTGCCATATGTTCAAGTAGAAGAGATATAAACCTAGGGTAGGGAACAATCTTTTCCCTAGTCTTCTTGTTCAGCTTGTGAATGAGATCCTCCCAAATTATCTTGGCATAATCTACTTGGACACCATTTGCCAAACAATACAAGATGGTGGCATCCTTATTAGATATTTGATCTAGGCCACCTGTTTTCCCACCTAAGCACTGAATGATCTGACCCATCAGCAACCTCCACCTAGGAGGAAGACAACTCTTTTTGAGAGTTCCTTTTGCCCCAATCTCCCCATTGTACCCTATCGTTGCAAACCATGGTCTTACAGTTGTTATGGAGGGTGGAGAAACATACATACTTGAGTGAGGTAGGTATTGTGCCCTAAGAGCATTTCTAAATGTGGTGATACCTATCTCTCCTCTAACTTCTCCTGTGGGAGTGGATACCCAAATCTTAGAGTCTGGTAAGACCTTTGCCGTATACCAGAATCACTTAGGTATTATTTGTATTAATTTGGGGCTCTTGTAAATGCTTCTTTTAGACAGCATTTGGAAATGAAGTCAGACACATCCTTAAAGTATTCTTGGTTAGGGTGTGAGGGATACAAAAGTGAGACTTCATTGTTGGTGGTGAAGGCATTTCCTCAAATGTGAACTCTACCTGAATGGCAGGTAAGAAAGGGTTTTTCAATATCCAGTTGTGAACACTAAAGACTTGAGTGGGATTTATTGTGAGCTCTTCATTATCATAGTTAGGTGCCATATGTTCAAGTAGAAGAGATATAAACCTAAGGTAGAGAACAATCTTTTCCCTAGACTTCTTGTTTAGCTTGTGAATGAGATCCTCCTAAATTATCTTGGCATAATCTACTTAGACACCATTTGCCAAACAATACAAGATGGTGGCATCCTTATTAGATATTTGATACAAGTTATGGGAATGTTTTAGGGTTAGGTTTCAACATGTGTGCCAAACTTTGTATTAAATAAAAGTCAGCAAAGCATGCTTCTGACACCTAGAACAGTGAACAGCCATCTATTCAACTAAAAAACTAGGTGAGAGAAAGATGATGTGGTCATTCTAACTATTGGACTTCCTCTTTTAATATATTTATTTTAATGTTAAACAACTTCCTTGGAAAGGAAATTATTTTGATAAAACAATATTACTTTTGAAAATCACATTTGTTTTTTTTGAAACTGACCTTTAGATAGATATTTTGAAAAAGCTGGACTAGGTTCAGGTTTGGTGTTTATGTCATGCTGAACTGATTATTGTAATCTTCATCGTCATCAGTCTTTCAGCGAAGGCGACAAAACCACAAGTGCTCATATAAATCCATGAATGAGACATATATGATTGCTCAGTTACTTCACTTGAGCGATAGCTGAAGATTTAGATAAAATTATTTTACTAAACTCAACTGAAGAGAATAAACTAGTGAGTTCAGTTCTTGACTTAACTAATATCTGTGCTCCAGCGAAGGTGACAAAATCACACATGCTCATGCAAATCCATGAATGAGACATATGTGATTGCTCAGTTACTTTACTCGAGCAAGTTAAAGGTTGTATGCAAAAACTGAACTGATATTTAACATGAAAGTTTGTTCAGTTTGGAAGAAGGAACTGAAGCTTTAGTTTTCTTTAGTTAGTGCTGAAGCTTCAGTTGAATCAATGCTCAGCATAATAGTTCAATAATCAATCTTTTGAAAGTTGGCTCATCTAGAGGCTTGGTGAAGATATCAGCAAGTTGATATTGAGTGGGAATGAAATGTAATTCAATGTCCCCTTTAAGAATATGATATCTGATATCAATGTGCTTTGTTCTTAAGTACAAGACTAGATTGTTTGAGATTGCAATAGCACTAGTGTTATCACAAAAGATGGGTACCTTCTCATATAAGATGTCATAGTCAGTGAGTTGACTTTTCATCCATAGTATGTTGGCACAACAATCAGTAGCAGCTATATATTCAGCTTCAGCTGAGGACATAGCTACAGTTTGCTGCTTTTTAGCACTGCAGCACACAAGTTTGCCTCCTAGCAACTGACAAGCACCCGAGGTGCTTTTCCTGTCCATGTTGCATCTAGCATTGTCAAAGTATAAGTATCCTTTTAGGTCAAAACTTGAACATTTTGGATACCACAGACCAAGACTGGGAGTACCCTTTAGGTACCTGAAAATTCTTTTAACAGCAATAAGGTGGGATTCCTTAGGATTTGCTTGATATCTTGCACAGAGACAAGTTGAAAATTAAATGTCATGTCTGCTAGCAGTTAGATACATTAGTGATCTAATCATACCTCTGTACTGAGTCTCATTTGCATCTTTTCCATTGAGATTAGGTCCTAAGTTGTTAGAGGGTACCATTAGAGTCTTCACTGATGAACCATTTATGTCATATTTTTTTAGCAGATCCTTGACATATTTTTCTTGGTTGATTAAAATGCCTCTTTCAGATTGTTTAATCTGAAATCTGAGGAAGTAGGTGAGGACACCCATCATGCTCATTTCATATATTTGAGTCATCAGTTTAGCAAACTGTTTGCATAATTTTGTGCTTGTGGACCCAAAGATGATATTCTCAACATAGATTTAAACCAGAATCACACCAGTTTGAGTTTTGTAGACAAATAGAGTATTATCTATCTTTCCTCTTACAAACTTATGTTCAGTGAGAAAGGTTAAGAGAGTTTCATACCATGCTCGTGGAGCTTGTTTAAGTTCATAAAGGGTTTTTTCTAGTTTTCAAACATGGTTAGGGAACTCATTGCTCTCAAAACCTGGAGGTTGTTTGACATAAACTTATTCTTTTAGTTTACCATTGAGAAATGCACTTTTGACATCCATTTGATAAACTATGATGTTTATGTAAGTGGCAAAGGAAAGAAATATTATGATAGCTTCAAGTCTTTCAACTGGAGCAAAAGTCTCATCATAATCTATGCCTTCTTGGTGATTGTAGCCTTGAGCCACTAGTATTGCCTTTTTTTATGACTATTCCAGTTTCATCTCTTTTTTTTCCTAAAAACCCATCTTGAGCCAATTATAGTTTTGCCATAGGGTGCAAGAACAAAATTGGTTTAGTTCATCTTGCATAGCATCAACCCATCCAAGATGCTTTAGAGCTTCAGAGACCTTTTTAGGTTCTTTTTCAGAAAGAAAATCTACAAAGATACATTCATGAGCTGAAGCAACACTGAGTTATTTGGCCATGGCTCTTGTGAGCATACCTGCTCCTAGATTACCAATGATATTTATAAGCTCAATGTGCTTGTCTTAAGACCATCTGCCTTGAGGAGCTGGAGTAACCATTGATGGAACATGTAAGGGTAGACTTGGGATTGTAGTATTTTGTGCTGAAGTATCCTCTGCATTTGGAGAGGATAAGTGTTCAGAGATCTGAATGTCTTTAGTGTTTAGGAGATTATCAATAATTTTTTTATCATTGGTGTGATTGGAATGTTCAGAATGATCAACATTTAAGATTTCATCATTTTGAAGAAATTGATCATTTTGATCTATTTGACCATTTTGGTTAGATGAAACTTCAGTTTCAAGAACCACTGGTTCAGGACATTCATAAGGTTCTATGAAGGACACATCATTGCTGTTTGTTTGATACCTTTGAAAATGTTCATAAGGATGAAGATATTCATCAGGTGGATATCTTTCTGATTCAGCAATGTTGATGTTGTCAACTGAAGGTTTTGAGAATTTGATAGCCTTAAGGATTTCATCAAATGAGATGTGATAGGTTTCTTTAGTTTGTTTTCTTCTAGTATTGAAGACTCTGAAGGCCTTGGAGACAAGTGAGTATCCAAGAAGATAACCATCGTTAGCTTTTTCATCAAATTTTTCTAAATGATCTTTATGATTGTGGATGTAAACTGGACATCCAAAGACATGAAGAAAACTAATTTTTGGGATTCTCTTTTGAAAAATTTCATAAGGAGTTTTGAGATGTCTTTTTACAATGGTGGATCTGTTTTGAGTGTAGCATGTAGTGGCAACAACTTCAGTCCAATATTGTTTAGAAAAGACAGATCCTAAAAGCATTATTCATGTAGCTTCTATGAGGGTTCTATTTTTCCTCTCAGTAACACCATTTTGTTCAGGTGTGTAAGGAGAAGAGAAGTTTTGAGAAATCCCTTTTTCATCAAAGAAGTTAACAAGTGTGCTATTTCTCAATTCAGTACCATTGTCAGTTCTGAGTTGTTTGACTTTGATGTCATTTTGATTTTCAACTCTTTTGATGAAGGACATGATGGTTTTAGGTGCTTGACTTTTCTTCTTTAAGAAGTATACCCAGGTGTACCTAGAGTACTCATCAATAATGACAAGGGTATACTTTTCATGGTTAATGGACCTAGGAGTTACAGGTCCAAATAAATCCATGTAAAGAAGATGAAGACATTTCTTGATAGAAGATGTCTGTTTTGTTTTGAAGCTGGCCGTATGATGCTTTCCCTTTTCACATGATGAACATGGTTTATCTTTTAAGTAGAAAGTAAGGGAAGACCAATAACAAGATTTTGTTTTGCCAGTTTGTTGATTGTTTTGAAGTTTAGATGAGCAAGTCCTTTATGCCAAAGCCAGTTGAGATTTTCAAAAGCTTTGGCAAGGAAGCAAGATTCTTGAGCAGAAGATGTCATGTCAAGAACATATACATCTCTTACTCGAGGAGTAATCATAACAATTTCCTTGTTAGAGTTGAAGATTGTTCCTCTTTTCTCATTAAATTTAACAATATATTTAGCAACACAGAGTTGACTGATGCTAATTAAATTGTATTTAAGGCCATTTACAAATGCTACCTTTATGAAAACTATACCATTACATTTAATAGAGCCATAACCTTTAGTTGTGCATGTAGAGTCATCTCCAAACACCACTTTAGGTCCTGGTTGTTCTACATATTTGTGCAGGTAACTCTTGACATCAGTTATATGCCTTGAGCATCCACTGTCCAGGTACCAGATGGGCTTCTGGATGTCACACTGCACAAATACGTTTAAAATGGTTAGTTTTGCTTAGAAACCCACCCTTTAGTGAGAGTCTTGGATCTGTTAGCATTTTATGATTTAGCTCTAGTTGATTTTAGAGCTTTAGCCTTTTTGGCTTGAAGTGCTTCACCTCTTTTGAACCATTCAATATCATAGTGATCAGTTGTGATATGATTTGAACTACCACAGGCTTCACATCTTTTGAAGGCATGTTAAGGATTTCTTGGATTGATCTCTTTTTCTAGAGAGATAATCCTGTTATGACCATTTGTGTCATGATCATAACTTCCACATAATTTACATATGGGATAGTATAAACATTCATTTGATAAATGATCTAAACTACCACAGTGAATGCAAGGTGGAAAGAAGCGTTTTGATGGTCTTGGGATGTTAGGTCTTGAAGACGCTCTACCCAGACTTTTGAGATGCTGAGACATGTTCATGGTGGACATGTATTCAGCACGATCACAAGTTCTGTGATCAGTTCTCTCACACCTTTTACAAAACATAATTTTATAACAATTTTTAGAAAGATGATTATTTAAGCCACATAAATCACAACTCCTTTCAAATTGTGTTTTGTATTTGTTCCGAAGTGTATTTTGTGGAATTTGTTATGATTGATTACTTCTGGGGTAAGATGACTGATTTTTGCTAACTTGTAATTTTAGACTGTTAAGTTCTTTTATTACAATAGCTAAGGAAGGATCATCTTCAATTTTTACACTCTTTAGTTTACCAGCAGGAGCTGAGTGAACTTTTGAAGCTGAAGAGCTTTTGTTACCGTTAGCAGGAGCTGTGGATGGTTCATTTATTATGACACCTTTTAAAGCTTCAGCTTTGAATGTGGATTTTGACTTTAAAATTGATTTGATAGCCTTTGGTCCAGAAATAGGTTCAACACCTTCCAACTTCTTTAGTGAAGGAAGAGGGATACTACAGACTGAAGATTTATCTGTTAAAACATAATCAATCGCTGAAGAGTCAATGAAGGCAACTGAAGGATCAATTGTGTTTCTTTGTGGCTCAGCTGGGAGTATCCTACCAGTATCATGATTTGGCAAAATAAAACCTTTAGCTTTAGACAACCAGGGTGTTTCAACACCAGGTATGGTTACTTTTGTGTCATCAGCTAAAGATTTTACAAAGACTAGGTCTTTTTGCTCTGAAATGGAGGGATCTTCAGTGAGTTGATTAACTCCTAGAATTTTTTTAAGACGATATTTGTTCACTGATACACTGATTTACTTTGTTAGAACTGTTAAGCCAAGTTTTAGTGATTTCTTTTAGCTCTTTCAGTTCAGATCTTAAGTTTCTTTTCTCTTTGAGAATTTCAGTGTTTACATGTTGCATGGTAAGAAAATCAAGTTTTGCTTGTTTTAGTATAAAAGCTGCTCTTTGCATGTATTTAGTTCATGAACAAGATTTCTATGTTTTGACAAAAGATTGCTTCTTTGTTCTTTAACAAAATTTAGATCAATACACAAATAATCTAGACAGACTTTTCTATCATTATTATCTTCTATTTCAAGAAGAGTGTGTACCTTTCTCATAGAGATCTTTACCTACTCACCATTTCTGGCACTTTCTTTGCCGACAACATTATTTTCTTCAGTTAGTGCCATGAGTACCTTCACCTCCACCATTTCATTATCATCTGATGACACATCTTCTTCATCCCATTCATAGGCTTCAGCGATGAGACCTTTGTTCTTTACCATAGGAGCTTTAGAGGCTTAAGCACTAGAACTTAGGAGAGCTAGTTTAGCCTTGACTTTGTTGTATTTGGCTTCAAAGTCCTTGGTATGCCTTAGTTCAGGTTTGTGCTAAGGGGAAATGAGAGGTTTTTATTGACAAGGTAACTGATATGTGGAAACTGAGGTTTTTGACCAGTAGTCTCTTACAAAGTGACCTTTCTTGCTACAATTGTGACATTCAGTTTGGTCAGTTGCCTTTGTACTGCTAAATCTTTGAGTACCTTTCTTGAAGAATCTTTTAGATTTGGCTAAAAAATCTCTTGTTTGGTATTCTTCCTCACGATCATTTAGATACTCCTGACTGCTTCTTGTATCCTCTTCATGATCAGGACTATCTTGAAAGTTCTGGACAATAAAGGAAGAGAAGAAAGCAATTAAAAGAGGTGTTGCAGAGACAAGAGATTTATTCTTTTTAGTCTCATAAATAATGTCTATAAGGTTTTCTTCATATTTGATTTTACCAAATAGAGAAGCAAGCTCAGAATCTTTCACATGATTTGTGTTTCCGAGACTTTGGCAGAAGCTTAGCCACTTCTTTAGTAACCCATTTATAAAACCAGTATTTATTTAAAGCTTTGAAAGTTTGATGCCATCATTTACTAACTCATTCATCAAAGCTTTGTATCTGATGAAAGTTTGTGTTAGAGATTCACCTTCTTTGAATTTGAAGGTGTTATAGCACAATTTCAGTTCCATGACCCTACTTTCTTTCACATCAGAGGGGCCCTCATAATGAAGTATCAGGTCATCCCATGTTGATTTAGCTGTTAAACAGTTTATGACAGAGTTCATTTGGTCATCTGGAAGAACAGACATGATGAGACTTTTGAGTCGCTGATTTAAGTTAGCAGCCTTTCTCTCATCTGCAGTCCATTGTCCTTCAGGCTTTCTTTGACCAGCTGCCATTGGGATATAAGGACCATTTGAAATGATGTTTTCAAATTGAGGTTCAATACCAATAATATGGCACATGAATCTCTTTTTCCAATTGGTGAAATTTTCCACCTCTAGTACAGGAGCTGCATTTAACTGGCCACCCCTGTATTCAAGAGTCTGTGGTACTTCTACTGCTGCCATTTAAGATGGATCTTGATTTTAAAAATCTTTGAGCCTTTATATATCCTTTTAAAGGGATTTTATAAACCAGAAGGCTCTGATACCACTTGTTGGTCCCTTGGAATCTGATATAAGGTTTATCAAATTAAACTAATCAGATTCCATAGCAACAAAGTGAGTTTTAAACAAATATATAAACAATATAAAGAACAAGTTTAAAACACACAGAAGTACTTTTCAACGTATAGACTTTTATTAGAATCAAATAAAGAATCTATGACACACCTTGCTTGCGGAATAGCAAGGTGGTTGAATGACAATTGGGGTGTTATCTCCTTCGAACTTATTCTCTAACCAAAGTTATGAGAATAAGAAAACAAACTTGTTATGACTAAACTGAAGCTTCAACTTTCAGTAGTACGAGTCAGTTTGTTTGGGTGATAAATGAACTCTTCAATGTGTATCACCTTAATCGGAACATATAGCATTTACTCTAGGAATCCCTTTCCTTTTATAGGCAAAGGGATTAGGGTTTACAAGTTTTAACCTAGCTACGTGGCAAGCATTAAATGGGTGGTTGAGCTACCATTTAATGCACGTTTGCTTTCTAGTACTAGGTATAGTCCTTAAAGGAAAGTTGTTGTACTTCTAAACCAACTTTAGAAGTAGCATTTCCCAAGGAGATTGCTTCCTTTTGACATAAAGCAATCTTTTTCCCGCCTTGTAAACCTTCTAGAAGTGAAACACACGTTTCAGCTTCTGTTAAGGAGATAGACAACATTCAGCTTGAAATTTTCAGCCAAGCTGAACTAAAGCTCCAACCAAGAGTCATTCTTCAGTTTCTGTACCGCTGCATACACTAAAGTGAAGATACTTCCCAATCTTATAAGGACCTGAAGAGCTGATGCTGAAGGAACTTTAGCGACTAAAGCTAAAAGGCTTCAGTGACTCAAACTGAAAGACTTTAGTTTGAGAAACACTTAAGGAATTTTATGTTTAAATCTAGTGAAAGACTGAAGGGCTCAGGAACTGAACCCAACTATGCTCCAATCCATAAGAAAACCCTTGTAATCTCTATACTCCACTATACGCGTTCGGTTAGCATTATGTTTAATCGTTCATCTATGAATTAGTGTATTGTTACAATAACTATCGGCTAATACCTTTAGGTATTAGCCATGTTTATGATAATATAATGTTTTGATTTGTCTTTATATCGATTGTTCTTTATTCGTTGCATATTGATAATGTTTATTACTTCATACCTATTTATGTGCTTAATTATCTTTTTACCAATCATTAAATTAGTTCTAGTCCTACATATTTAATGCGCTACAACTCGGTGTTGTGTGGGCATAGGCTAAGAGTCTGGGATAGAAGTACATAACGCTTATTTATGTAGCTAGACTAAAAGGATCACCAATAGAAAGCCATGTTTTGATCTATGGTTAAGTGGATAGGTAGACTAAGCCGGTAACTTAGGACTACACATAACGTCCTGTTTCCATAGGTAGTTAAGTAGGCATAGACTACTAGTATATGAATTTCCGTTAAGGAGTAAGTTGGTAAAGCCTTCATGAGCTAGGATTCAATACAACCACCAATATAGTTTCCTAGATAGATTATAATCAATGGTGTAAGCTTTATGTGGGTTTAGGTTAATTGTAACAGGATTAACTAGCGACAAACCTCGAGTCTAGGGAGAAGATCCACCTAAATTTAGAATGATATACCACCAACGAATTAATACAATCATTGCACGAATAGACAATCAAGGCATGTTATTAGATTAAAATGGCTAATACATTTTCCTTAAATTAAGCTTGACCGCTTCTTTATCTTCTGTCTATCATCTTGTGTGTGTTATTGTCATCGAAACCTTAGGTTAGATAGCCAAAACTCATGCAAGTCTCTCAGACTGGAAACCCCTCCCCCCCCCCTTGCGTTAGTTTAGGATTAACTTAGGTTTAACATAGAATAGAATAACTTAGGACTAACATAGATAACTAAAATACTAATAGGATTAGGAATTAACGCTCTCGCTCTTAGTGATCGACACCCTACTTACCAACGAAGCTACAACTGATCGGGTACACTGCCAATTAGTGTTGTTTTTAGGTAAAGTCGGCAAAATATAAATAGTAAAACTTGATAATAATATTACCTACGCACAACGACACATCAGATGTCAAGAGCTTTCTTTTTCTTTGCTAAATCCACGATTTCTTCAATGTATTTATCTTGTTTTTCAGAAGACTCTCTTTTCAAAATGTCCATTTGTGTTTGCAAAGACTTGTTACATTCAATATTTGCAGAAATTTGAAACTTTAATGTTTGAATCTCTTTTTGAAAAGTGTCAAACTTTGCATTGCGATCAACGATTATACCTCTTATTTGAGAATCAATATGTTTTTCTTGGTCTGTTAAATCAAATGTCTGTCTTTGTTCAAAAAATTTAACCAGTTCTTTGTATCGTTCAAGCTTAATGGTTAGTGATTCATTCATAATTTTATTCATCTGATTTACCGCATTGTATAACACCTCGTGTTTTAGGGTCATTTACGACGTCATTTATTCCACTATTTATTTTTATTCTTGTACGCGTTTGCTTTTAATTTTAAGTGTTAAGTTCAATCGCGTAAACTAAAAATGATCATTCAACGTAAATGGGCATCAAACGATTATATGTTTACGTCAAGCAAGCAAGATATTATTTTTATGAAAGTAATAATCAAATTTTTATATATTTTTTGTTACGTAACGTGGTTACGTTTAGCAATTAAATACATTTAGGCATACCCGGAAGCACCAATACCCATCTATACTCAACCAAATACCCACAGTTATACCCAATACTCAAAAAAAAAAAAATCCTCACCTATACTTACATATGGCCGGTTACAAAGAAAGAAAACCAAAGATATTTCTAGTTCATTCACCCTCCATAAATTCATAGGATGATTCTCATCTTAGGGAACCAAGAGCTCACATCTTACTAGTCCTAATAGTGAAATGGACCAAGAATTTCCCTAGAAATCCTCATCTTGTCTAAGACTTCCCATATGGTCTTTGACTAGTCTAATTGATATATAAGATAGCAACTAGTAATAGAAATAACACACACTTCATTTTCATTAGAAAAACTTCACCATTTCTCTCTTCCTTATGCTCCAACCTACAACCAACAATCAAAACCCATATACAATCCTTAGTTTTTATTTTACCAAGCATACACGTATTCCTACATCATATCTAAGGTATACCAAGAAGGTTTGAAGGTTTAGTTTAGGGTTTTAAAGGGGTAAACAAGCAAGGATCAAGATTAGGGTTTCTTGGGATTTAGGGTTTTCAAGGTGTTGGAAGCTTGGTTTTGTCATCTAGACTAGGGTTTAGATTTTGTTGTTCATCATCATACTTCATATAAAGGTTATCTAAAAACCTTAAACTCTTTACATTCATGATTTTATGTGTATATAATGGCTATGTAGTTAATCACCATCTAGAAAACTTCTTTACATGTAAAAAGGATTTTTTTACTTGTGATCATGGTATGATATACTTTGACATGTGCTATAATGATGTTAAGAACATGTGAGAATGAAAGTATATATGCATTATACAAGTGTGATTTATGTATACAAAGTATATATAAACTAGTGGTTTAAAAAGTTACTTAATGAGTTTATAAGTAAAAGTGATATAAAGACTTGTTGATCATGTTATCTTGGATAATATTTAGAAAAATCATGGACTAAGGACCTTAAGTATGTAAGACATGTGATATATGGTGTTGTAGAGGACTTGTAACAAGTGTACCAAACTAAAAGGTTACAAAAACAAGTTTAAACATATTTTTAGCAAAAATATCAAAGTGGTCTGATTAAATTCGAAATATAACATACTTATTCTATATTTTTATAAAATACTACATGTCATAAGGATTCCAACCATATAAAGAACTTAAAAATCCGATTTATAACGAAGGAGATACGTAATTTAGAAGTTATACGACAATAAACGCATTTATAAAAGAAATTTTATAAAAACTCATTATAAACCACCTCTGATATAAAAGGTTGGATATTTTTCTCAGATAGTACATATTTTTAGGATACCAAAACATTAAGAATCATAATTTTAGGATCAATAACGAATGAGTTATGAATTTCGTAAGTTTACGATAATAAATACTTTTATAAAAATAATTTTATAAAAGTTACTGTTCACATCAGGTATTTTTATTTTGAAAGCATAATTAGTTAAATAAAACTTTTAATTACGAAGACGTGCTCGAAAGAATCACTAAAAACGGAGTTAAAACGAATAAAATACGACGTTTACGATAACTAAATTTATAAAAATAAATTTATAAAAGTCCATGAACAGTAAAAAACCACTGTTCACCAGGGGACTCAAAATATGAAAATATAATATTTTGATACATCGTCTTAATACGAAAGCGTGGACGTAAGAAACATACCAAACGGGCTTGAAATAAGAAAGTTACGCCGTTTTTACTAAGAAAATATTTATAAACGTTTTAACTTTATAAATATGATTTCACAAATACAATTAGATGATGATGTAGCTATATAGAATTATATATGGTATTAGATATTCAAAGTACTTAGTACTCATACAACCTATAATTAATTAGGTTGCATTCGGACATTACCGTGACGCATTTTCACGCATTTGATTTACATTGTTAACTCATCCACTCGAGGTGAGTTCATAGCCTCACGTTTTACATTTATAATGATTTACAAGCTTTGGGGTGAGAAACATATGCATGTTTTACATATTGGACGCCAGTGAACATTTTACATTACGATTACGTGTTTTCCTAAGTAGCGATAACCCTCTAAGCCCATTATCATGAACTATTAATTACTTGTTGTGAGCGCGAATGTTATAAATAGATCTATTTAGGATTGACATCCCTGTTCGGGTGAGTCATGCTCACTGTGCCGGTATGTCAGACAACGAACGTATACCATGTCGAATTCGGGATGTTACGGGTTAGAACATCATCACGGGCAATGTTGGAAATTTATATTGCAATTCATACATGTCGAGCTTCAGTGTCATGAGCTTAGGGAAATGTAATTACATTTTATGATGTTTGCATCGGTTGCATTATCATGGGGAAATCTTACGGTCCTACATTATACATTTTACAAACCTATGAATTCACCAACATTATTGTTGACGTTTTAAGCAATGTTTTCTCAGGAGATCAATGAGGTGCAAGACCAAGGATACATTGGTGGTCGTTATTTTAGAAGTCATATGCATAAAATATTTGGTTGCATTACATTTTGGGGATATATCCGTTATGGACTAAAATCTTTGTATTTTGAACAATGAACAAGTGAAGTTTCGGACTTATGTAACAACTATTTGTTAAATCCAATGTATCAGTTTTAAACGACTTTTAAATGGTTGTTCTTATATATATCTTTTGCTATTGATCTATGAAGTATCACCCCAGACCCATATTCCGCTGCGACCCAATTTGGGGGTGTTACACATTGCATTTAGCTACTTGATTAGACATTTCATCAATTATAGACATTATCATAGCATCTTGTTGTTCAGGAGAGGTAGTACTTTGAACAACTTCATTTTCCTTATATTTCAGATATTGATCATAGGAAATAACATTGTTGTCACTTGTACTTTCAATATCTGAATCGTCACCAAAAACAGGTTGTTTAGAATAGTGCATCTCTTGAACACTTTGTTCAAACACATTATTATCTTGATAAGTGTCATAATTTGGTACCTCAGAGAGAACATTCGAATCATAAGACGTGAGATTTGCCATGAAAAATTCACTTGCAGTAGGTGCTTCATCACAGTCTGAATCAAATGCATCAATATCATCTTTTTGGAAGATAAAAGTGGTTGTCAGTGCGCGAGCATCAGCGCCTGAATCAACTCTTTCCCTTGTATCTGCCAAGAATGCAAGTTGTTCTTCATCCAAAGCAACTCCTGCTTCCTGAGTTTATGCTAGCATCATCTTTTTGTTAAACCATTTTGAATTATGTGCCCTCTTCGGTAGAGTACACTGCCTTGCAATATGACCTTCACCTTTGCAGTTGTAGCATCGAATAACCTTTGATTGGTTTACAGTAGCATTTCCCGTGTTCTGAATAACCCATGTTCCACTAGCATTACCCCTTACAATATTATCCATATAACTCTGAGTCTGTTATCCTTGCACATTTCGTACTATTACCCTACCATCTTGAATAGTGGCTTGATTCCTTGGATTAGACAAAGTCCTAAGTTGATTGTTGGTTTGTGGATATCTTGAAGTAATGGTGAAGCTTAAGAATGCCATTGGTTTGTTGAGACTTTCAATGGGATCATCAGTTGGAAGAAACTTTGGTACAACAAGACCTGAATCAAGTTGTGGAAATACTGCAGGTAATTGATAATGAACAACTATTACTTCATATGCTTGTTGATGAGAAACTGGTGCTTGATATGATTGTTGATGAAGAGGAGGTGAATAGAATTGTTGTTGTTGAAGAGGTGTAAAGGATTATTGTTGTTGAGGAATTGCTGAAAACTGTTGATTGTACTGTGATGGATAACTAGTGTAGACTGGAGGTGAGTTATATGTGTTAGCAACCAAAGCAAGAGGATCTGAAAATCTTTGCCTCATCATTTGAACTTCTTTAGCATGGACCTCATGTTGCCTTAGATATGCGTACAACTGATTAAAGCTTGAGTGGTGCATATCCTTTGCTAACTTCACATATGTAACAAACTTACTCCATTTCGGCTGAAGGTTATTCACAAACTTTGTATTAACTTGAAGTGGTTGCATTATCAGCCCAATACTGTACATGCCATTAATCAGCTTAGCAAACCGTTATTAATACGAATGAATAGTTTCACCTTTCTCAGATGTGAACCTGTCAAACTTATTATACAGCTTTGATTCTCTTTCTTGTAATGAGAGTTCTAAGCCTTCCATAAGTAACTTGACTCTATAAACCATATCTCCTTAACAACTGTGTGATGATTCACAAGAGAGTATCCATCAGGTGGTAAACCCTGAATAATGATGTTGGTTGATTTGATGTCACATGCTTCACGTATCTTTTCTGCAGGTGTGAGATCATCCAAAGTTCTCTCTCTTATAGTAGCAGATGTGGTTGCTATTCCTGGAACCTTAACTGTTTCAAACTGAAATGGACCTTTTTCGACTGACTCAAGAAGCTATTTACCATGTTCTTTGCCACGTATGTAAAGGAACATTCGACTCTGCCATGAATCATACTGACTTCTCTCGAGCATAGGAGGACGAGTCTCAGATCTCACAGCAATAACATTCTCAGCCATTGTAGACATAATGGTTTGATGGATGTGTGAAATGATGTTAAGGATCTTAAGTAGATAAAGTGATGTTGTTGTGGCTTGTTAAACATAAATGCTTTTATAAACGTTTGTTATGAATTGTATTGTTTTGTAGCTTTAAAAGGACTAACGGTGTAGTAGCTTTGCTTAAATAAGGACTAACAGTTGTTAAACGAAGAGTAAGGACTAACTGTGTAAATAACGTTTCACTTGAAGCGATAACGATTGCTAAAGATATCAACAAGGACGAATGGTGTAAACAGTTTCAATCATAAGGGTAAAAAGTGTAACTTCGATCTAAGGAACCAAATTCAAACACGCTATTTCCTGCCTTTGTTTTATCCTTCTTCAACCTTTGATACACCTAAAAAAACCCTTAAACCGCGTACACCGAAACATTTAAACACTTAAACCGCGGTTCTAAACCTTAAACCACAGGAAGTGGTATAAGAAACCCTTAAACCGCGGATCAATTAAAGCTTAAACCATGGGTACCAAATACATAAACCATGGATCAATCTGTTATTCTGCCGAGTTAAACCGCGGGTATACCAACTTAAACCGCGGGACAAAGCTTAAACCGCCTTGTTAAACTATGGGATGAAAAAAGCTGTTAAAGCGCTGAAAGTACTGTTAAACCATGGACAAAAATGTTAAACCGCAGAGATAAGACCTTAAACCGTGGTTACTCTGGTCATAAACCGCAAAGCAGATCTGTTAAACCATGGACACAACTTATACCGTCGAGCAAAAGCTTAAATCATGATCACTTTGGTCATAATCCGCAAGTAATTTAGAGAGTACATTGTCCTTTTTGTCACCATGTGAAATCCATTGTCTTATCCTTTTTGTTTAAATTGCAGGCCAAAGAAGATAATAAGCCAAAGAAAAGCACAAATAAGCCGATAATAAGCAGCTTTAAATAGCCCAAATAAACCACGAAAAGAATACACTAATAAGCCATAACCGGGTTTAGAAGTAAGCACTTGAAGCTTTTCATGACAATAAGCAAATCCAAACTAAACCGTGACCTATATAAGCTACCTAAAAAGTCAAACGATAAACAGTTTTAAGAACATAATAAGCCACGAAAATAAGACAAGTTTAAGCTACAACCTATTTAGACTAAAAAGTTTAAAGCTTTCAAAGTGAACAAGCAAAAAACTAAAAAAAACTAAATAAGCTATGATTTTAAAAACCCTTGGAAATAAGCTTCAAATAAGTTGTTACCCACTAAAATAATCCACTAACTATCCTACCAAAAAACTACAAAATATGTAAAACAAGAAAGCTTAGAGCTTTTTGGAAGAATAAGTAAACATAATAGTGAGCCGTGGGATTTGTTTTCACGAAAATAAGTGATGTGGGTAGTTGCAAACACCAAAGTTTTACAATCCCCTAGGCAGTGTACCTAATTGTTTCAGTGTAGTATAGGTAAGACTCGAGGGTTGTTATCTTTCTCTAGAGGAATAGTTTGGGTAGGCTCGAATCGAATGTCACTAAGGTCTAAGGGTTGAGAGAAGATTATTTTTGTATTTTTATGTTTTTTTAAAGCAAGTAAAATCTCGGGTTTGAAGGGGGGTTTGTTATAAACTAATTAACTACTAATCTAAATTAAATCTAATCTAACTGTGTGGAAACTCGTATAGGTAAACAAACGTGCTTACTTAATCATGCACAACTCCTTAGTTTGTTCTTCCTAACCTATTGCCCATCACCCTTGCGATGTAATGTGTAAGTATTTCATAATTCATGAACGAATTGCATGAACCTGTCGTCTATGTAATAGTCCGTGTTAGTGCAAATATTATGATATTTAATCTACACATTTTCTTTGTGCTTTGTTGATGACAAACATGTAACTTATAACACATAACGTAAAGTGCTCAAGTTACTTGTAATAACAAATCATCAATGCATACATACGTCAACATCTCTTGACGTCTCAAGTCTGCTTCAACAACAAATATAAGTTTGCACCCGACGTAAATCACTAAATGTATGAATAAAAAACTTTAAATTTGTCGGATGATCAAATAAATAATTTGTCCTAAACTTTAAATTTTTATAAATATAACAAAACGTTTTTACTAAAATAATTAGACAATATATTTTTGTAATTATAAGAAATGTTTTAATTTAAATATATATTTAAAATCATATTTTCCCCCTAAAATCAGAAAACCCTACCCCAAAAAATATTTTCGGACAAAAGGACAAAATCAGGAGCGTCTATAAGTAGGCGCCCCCCTGGTTGATAAGGGGGCCGCCCATAATTAAGGGGGCCTCCCATGTATTTTGGCACCCAGCTTTGTCTATAAATAGTGTACTCTTCCTACGAATTTTTACACCTCTTTGCACAGATTTTTCTTTGATCATTTAACTAGTTTAATCTTGTTTAAATGCGATCCATTCTTTCTTTCCTCTAGTGCAAGAGAAGAACTCTTGTTATCATCAAGATACGAAGTTATGTAGTTTAGTTTGTGCATTCGTGACATGTGTTACATTCATGATGTATAGATCGAGTCAATGTCTTCCAAACTTATTTATTAGTTGGATTGGTTAGATCATGTATGTATTTAGGTGATTAAATACTTGTTAGAGCGGTTAGTATTTTAGGCATCAAAATACAAGCGTGAGTGGTAGATCGGTTCTAGCTAAGATTAGAACTCGACATTTGGCTTAGTGTCAGAAATTGGTGTAAGCTACGTGTGTACGGTTTTCTCTACCTAAAGGGATCTTGTTGACTAGTGAAGTAACTCTCGAGTTGGGTACTCGAGGAGTGGAGTAGGGCGAAGAGGAGCTTCGTGACCGAACCACTAAAAATCACCGTGTCGGGTTTGCATTTCCTTTAACTTATATCTTTACATTTATACTCGCATTTATCGCTTTATATATACACTTGCATTAGATAAATAATTATGTGTTGTGTTTCTTATATAGTTTTAATTATGTTCGTGTCGTGAATAGATATGAATATTGTGCTTCGGTTCGTATTGTTGTGATACGTTTTGATACTATATGTATAGTTAGTGTAGAACTAATATAAACACTCTTATATTATGTCACGCTTGATCGACAATTTGATACAAAATATTTTAAGCTTTTAAACGGAAATGTGTGCATCCCCCCCCCCCCTTCCCTCTCTACGGTTTCCATAATTGGTATCCAGAGCCACGTCGCTCTAATTTTCAAAACAAAATGGTTTTAAAAATTGAGTAAGATCCATGTATCAAATTACCCATAAAGGGGAATAAAATATGAAAAGTTTTTTGTTCCTTGACTATTATTAGTTTTGTTTTTAAATACACTTAGTATACTTGCATGATGTCAAAATGATGCTTAAAATAAGTGTTATATGTTCGGTATCAAGTTCAGTATGTTTTATGCCTTTTCGCTAAGTCACTAAATGATTTTGTACAAAAAAACAAAAAATAGTGAATCTGTGTATCAGGTGTCGGCCCCCTGACCACCCTGGGCAGCCCCTTTATCTCCCAAGGGCGGCCCCCTTATCAATCAGGGGTCCACCTGTCTGTTTCGGCAGATTTTCGTAAACTTTGAAAATTCATATAAAATCATCGTAAGTCCGTAGAAGTTGTGTCACCCGCCATTTTAAAGATACTTGAGTCTACTTTCATATAAAAATACTTTTGAGTATTGAAAATAAACCTAAATCGGTCAAAAATACAAAATACTACTTATTGTCCAAAACGTTGAGTTTCGTTTTTGCGTAAAACTTGTATTTTATCTTTCTCTTTCGAGTCGGACATTTCTAGTTGGTATATCTTTGAAAAATGGTGTATGTAACTTTTCAAAAAATATTAAACTTGGTTAATTTTTGAAACTAATTCGTTTTCAAACAAAATCGAGCTAAGTACACATTGTTGTATATAATACACAAAACGATGACAAGTACTTTTATGTGTTATGCTAAATGATTATGTGTACTTCCTTGTGTCTTAATCTTGTTAATAGACATTATTAAGTGATCGTTGCTATTTGTAATTGAGCTACTTATATATCTAAACACATATGTCATATACATTATTTATTTGTCACTAGTTTTCCAAATTATGCCTAAATAGAACTTATGCTAGATTTCTTGCATTAAGATTGCCAAATTATTCCTGCATTGCATATAGGAAAAGATCTCTTTGTTTGCAAATTTTACATCAACATCTTGTAAACGTTATTACACATAATAACTCACTTAGGATTGTTGTCAACTCTTTTAAAAAAGACCGTCTTGCACGATTATCGTGTTATTAGTTTAAGTGGTAAAATGCGTCACCATAAAATATTGAACAACTTTATTTAATCAAAGATTTAAACAAGATCTCGAAATCATGTCATAATAATATCTTGCTTTAACATGGGTTAAACAAGATAAAAGATCATTTTAATACATTTACATTTAAGTAAAATAAAATGTATTTTTGATCTTAGCTCATGCTTACATTGGTCTAACTCACAATTATAACTAATAAATCTTTGAATTAAAATAAACCTAAGATTTATTGCAAATCCTAAAATTGAAATCTTAACTTTCTTGGTAAGAAAATTTATTTCCTTTGCAATGACATTTTTGGTATAAAACTTCACATTAACATTCACCGAAAGTTAAAACATTTGCTCTAGTCAAATAATTGAAATTTTATATAAACATGTAATTGTTTTCAAAAGTTGTTTGTAATGCTTAAAATGGCTAGGTAAGTTCTATACACTTTAAATGTCAAAACTCATACCATGCATGATACTCAATGATTTTTCTCACAAATAAAATTGATGATTATCTTTAATAAACAAGTTAGCTCATCATTTTAAATGTCCTCACACTTAATACTAGTCTTAGGTTTAACGGAACACACTATGAAAATCTTTGTTTATTTTTTTTTAAAAGAGTGTTCGAGAGGGTTAAGAAAGATTCCGAGTATATATCGATTCATTATTCAAATTATGATTGATATCTTTATCGAATCTAATTGACATGTTTTCGAGTATGGACATGAAATCGGATTCTTATTTGTTTAGTTTCAAGATTATATCAAAATATAACAAAATATATTATCTTGAATCTACATACTCAATCACACTAGATTGATATAAAAATAATTACATCTTTTTCTAGATGAAAATAATATGCATCAGATCATAACTCACACTTTTATTGATGATGCCATATTGAGTCTACTTATCCAATGGTTGTGTTCTAAATATTATACTAATATGTTTAATAAGATGCGTAAAATACAAAATGAAATAGGATTGATGATTCAGATGTTTCATCTGAAATATTAAAGCAATTTACATTGCAATGCAATTGGTAAATGTGTCATTTCCGAAAAACCAAACACGAGCAAACTAACAACATATGTAAACTTTGCTCATACAACTTAAAAGCACAACTCAAAGCTCAAATTCACATTTGGCAAAACTCTCAAATAAGAATGATACTCTTATTTATCCTCCTAGGATAACATGATGTTTGGGAAATATTATGTCTAAAGAATTCATGCACTTATCGTGTTAAACGGGTGATAAAGGATAATGTATATCCTATTCATTTTATTTTTTTCATAGCATGAATGGTTGTGTTACAAGATAATACACTAAATATTGTTTGCAAAATATAGCTATTAGAATTAAAAAAATAACCTATCACAATATGTGTCAATGCATAAACAAGTAAAATTCATTTATTCAAATACTTGTTTAATTAGGGTATATAGCATTGATAAGAATAATAATTTTAGAAAAGCATATTTGTTCAAAAATAAAGTATGTCTCGTTTCAATCATTTATCATTTAAGAATCACAAACTTAATTAAGGTAAATAGCCTTAATGAGATTCATTTCACAAGATATGCAATGAAGCATTTTCAAAACACTCTCAATATAACGTATTTTTTAGTGTCACAAATAAGCACATCTTTTGGCTTTTGAAAATTCAATCACGTTAAAATCACTTGTGACAACTACACATGCAAGATGACTTAATATAAGACATCTATTAAATCAAGCAGTATGTCATCAAAACCAAACAACCTATAGATCTTGAATAAAAGATACGCTTTTTTAAGCATTCAACACATCTCTATTAGGACCATGTGTAAAATATACCATCTAAATCTACCGTCATAAAAACATGGTTGTTTGAGTCATATTAGGACTTGTATTAGTGAACCAAGCAAACTTTATATTTGCTACACTTCGATAGGTAAATTTAAACTAAATAAACAAGTAGTAACTAGGATTTTATTAAATGTTCCTAGATTCATGACATCTCACATATGTGTTTTGAAGTTTCAAGATGATAACTTATTCCTATGTGATACGATTATATGCCTACGTGATTATCTTGATGATCAACGATTATTTGCTTGGTTATTGAATGCATGTTTATTATAAAGGTTTTTGTCTTTGTCAAGCAATTTCAATATAATATCTCTTAGTTTTTCTAAATAATACATGCTCTTAAATGCTAAATGTTAACATGTTTACATGATGTTTGCGTTTAAAGTAATCATGTTTCTTGTGCGCCTTGTTACATGACTTACGTGTTAATTATGCACCTACACTATGTCGGTTTGTTGCATAACGGATTATGTATGCCTATCACGATAAAAATTTAGATGTCATATAGTCTTACACATTAATCTCTATGATTATTTGTGTTGATGCATGTTTAAATACTCCTACATGCTCAAATTTATATGTCTTATGCATTTAGGTATATATTTCTTGACACTAGAATTTATACCCTTAGTACACGCGGCCTTTAGTGTCACAATCTAAAAAGTCATAATAGTCGCAAAATGATATTAAATCTCCTAGAGTCTCCATGCACACACTTCCTTATTCATCATCTCGTTTCCTACCAAATAATATACTCTTTTTTCAAGGGATGGTTAGATATAAATCTAATACACCTCTAAGTAGGTTTGACAACTTAAATATTTCATTTGAAATATTCAAGTAATTTTAACTTGCGATTGCAAACGTTAAAAGTCATATCCGAAAATTCATATTAAAACCTTTTAACAACGTATGTTAAAACGTGCATCCAATAGCTAAAAGCTAATATTATCCTTACTTCCTAAGCTGTTAGACATAGTTTTATGTAAAGTGACGGTCATAATATTCTCGAACCTTGTATTAGTCTAGTAAATTTTTCTAGGAATTCTATAAGCTAATAGGGCCTAGTTACGGGCTTTAAAGCCCATTAGATATCAAGCCCGGCCTTGGAAGCTCACTTAAACCTAAGGTTGGCCCAAGTACATTACTATATAAATCCCTCTCCTCATGTGGAGAGGGTGTTGCTCATTTTTACTCTTTAATGTTTAGCCATTTTTATTTTGTTACTTTCTCTCTCTAACTCATCTCTCTCTCCACATTTGCAAGTGAACTCATGTATTGTGTGTGTGATTTGATAAGCTAACATGTAGTATCAAAGCCACGTTTTCTAGTGTTTATGGTTTGCATATTCAAGCTTATTCTAGCTCTGTTTCTTTGTTTAATTCGTCCTTGTTTTTCCTTATAAGCCACGACTTATTTTCTTTTTCCTTTATCTTGATTCTTAAGCGTGTTAAAGTACTAGAATTCTAGCTTATTATGTGCTTTTAAATGACTTATTATGAATCAAACATATCCTATGCGGTTTTTCCTTTTTGGTTTGAAAATTCTTGTACAAAACGCTTTGAAAAACCATATGTTTCAAGGTTTTGTTGTTGTTTTAAATCGTCAAAGTGTACTTCCTTTATCCGTAACTTATTCTTTAATGTTGTAGCTTATTTAGTTCTCTTACATGGCTTATTTAGTATCAAATACTTTATTTTTTCAAACCTTAGTTCATTGTGGCGGTTTGTTATAGGATAAGACAAGTTTGGTACTTGTTTTTTTGGTTGTTAGTCGTTTGTTAGCTAAATAACAAAAGGTAGTACACTGCAGCGGTTTGATCTTGTAGTCCCTAACAAGGTAGCGGTTTGGCAGTTTATGTGGCCATTTGCTTAATTCTCGTAGCGGTTTGGAAAATTATATAGTAGCGATTTACTATTACAGGGGTAGCAGTTTACTATATCTTGGTCCTTCATAAACGTCACTCTGTCCAAATCTTCACTTGGTAGAGGTTTGGTGTCAATCTGGTGGCGGTGTGATCATTTGTCTACCTAGCGATTGAGTAAACTATGTAAGAAACTAGAAGGGGGGGTTAATAGTTTGCTGGTTAATTTACCGTTTTAAAACTTTGCTTAGAAAATTGTTAGATTCGAGTTATATGTCAATCAATCAACAATATGAATCACAACTAAATATCTAATCTAATGAACTAAGTAAGAGATAACAATAAAGAGATAGAGAAAGAAACGATCAAACCAAGACACCAAGATTTATAGTGGTTCGGCAACGAAGCACCTCTTCGTTCTTACTCCACTCCTCGAGTACTCCGCTCGAGATTTCACTATGTCAACAAGCTCCCTTTAGACGGAGAAAACCGTTTACACGTCGCTTACTTTCTTTTTCGACACTAAGCTAGATGTCGAGTCATAATCTTATCTAGAACCAATCTAAGACTTCACAAAGTCTTTATACACTCATAAGATATATAGCCTTGGATTGACACATAATCCAAATCACACCAATACATAATTTACACACTTGGATCTACACACAATCTAATTTACACAACAATACTAAATATATGTAATGAAGATTTGTGATCTTGAGGAGGAAGAGAGAGATCACTTAATAACAATTCATATATAGAAGAATACGACTGTTCTTCTTTTGTACTTGATTAGAAGAAGAAGAAGAAGAAAGGAGGAAAAAAGAATTAATCACTTGAAAACAAGATCAAGATATGTTAGTGATCAAGATATGTGTTTTAAAAAGAAAGGAAGAAGAGAGAAAAATGGATTTGAGAAAATTCGTAGCAAGAGGCTCTGTTTTTCAGATGGGGTGGCCCAGTATTTATAGGGACAAAAAAATGACCGTTGCTGGTGGCGGTCCCGACGGTCCCTTATATATAAGGGGGCCGCCAGGCCTAAAAGGGGGTCGCCACTAGACTCCGCTCCCTTTTTTGTCCTTTTGTGGTGAAGGTTGTATCTGTTATAGAACCTTCTATTTTGAGGGGAAATTTGAATTTCAAATTTTATGTTTTTAATAAAACATTTCTTTTAATGAATAAATATTTTGTTTTTATATTTTTATAAAAACACATTTGTAGAAATGTAAGGTTTAAGGAAAATATTTTCTTGATCACTAATCATGTTTAATGATTTGTTTATCCATACCTTAAGTGATTAATCTTAGAAATAGAATTTTATGATTAGTAATTTATAAACGTTTAATTTTATCGTAAACATTTTCACATTTTGTTATTATCAAAACATTGAGAGGTCGAAAAATATAAATAACGTTTTTAGACATTATTTGTATTAACAATCTCCCCCTTTTTGATGATGACAAAACATAAACTCATTTAGTATAAAAATATAAGTTTAAAAATTATGAATGAGTTTAATTCAATTTCACCCCCTTTTTACGAACCAAAAAGGTTATCGTCGAGTCGTAGTAAAGAGAAAGAAATCAACGATAAAAGACTCCCCCTTGATGTATGCTCCCCCTTGTTCGGGGCACCAAGGGATCGATCTTATGATAGTTTGTTTGCTACAAAACAAGGTTAAAAATACAAGTGCAAACCAACATAGCATGACAAATATCTCAACATTATAATCCACACTTCATAAATAAAGTTCATTTAAATTCTAAAAAGATCATACATAGCCATGTAAGACAATATATGAAGATACAACACAAGATAATCATAACATAACATAATTAAAGCATCTAATAAGAGAAAGCTAGTAGATTATTTAGTAGATATTTTAAGGAGAGTTTGTAGCGATGGATGAGGGGAAAGAGTTTAGGGCCCAATTATGAGAGATTTGATTCGGTTGAGGTCATCTTTCAAAACATAAAAGAGTTTATGAGTTCCTAAGCAACAGTGACAAAAGTCCGAATGAAAGTTTACTTGGTCTAGAAAAGGGGGGGTGAGTGAATGGTGAGGAGGGAGGTGACCGATTGGTTAACTTAATTGCATGTTGAATGTTGATATCAAGAAGATTTGAAAGGTGTAGGAGTTCATGCAATTTGTTTTCACTATGATTTTGAGTAGAAATTTGTGGAGGTAAGGAGGAGGATGTAGGATTAGATGAGTTAGGGGAAGGAAGCAAGGAAGTGGTATCAAAGATTGGAGAGTTTGGTGGAGATATAGGTAGTGAGTTACTTGGAGATAGAGGAGGTGAGGTCCTATTTGGTGGAGGAAAAGGTGGTGAAGGTGGAGGATTATGACATTGTCTCCAAGGTTCAAGAATTTCTCTTTTGTGTTTTCGTGAGTAGTCACGAGGAGATGTGTTAGAAGATGACATTGAGACTTTGAAGAGATGTTTATAAGAGAAGTGGTGATTGAGATGGATAAGGATGATGTTTATATAGAAGAGTTTTGGGAAAGGCATGGTTTTGGTGTAAGAAAGTTCTAAGGAGTGTTTAGTTTAGAAGGGAAAGGGCAGCTAGACCTAGGAAGAATAGGGTCAAAGATGCAGACAAGGAGGGGACAGGAATATTTCGTGTTACTCCTGATGGCGGTCCCGAATATATAAGGGGGCCGCCTGACCTTTTAGGGGGCCGTTTTCTAGGGTTTCGAAATTTTTCAAAAGTTTAATCCTTTTTCAGAGTGGTCAATGAGGATGATTTTTGGCATTTTCATCACTTCAAGTATCACATAATATAACTAAGGAAGTGAATAAATCATGTAATATGGCCAAGATAAAGCATATAGATGACTAAAATGTCTACTAAAAGTCACATAAAAAGCATGTAATTATAATGTAGACATATTATACACGTACTTGATTATCCAAGACAGAGAATAAGATAATATTACATCGTACGTATTTCTAGCAATAATTCTAGAAAAAGATTTCAATCATCATTTGAATCAACACTTGACGCTTCTTCAGAAGATATGTAGATAATTGATTCAAGATGGGAAGGATGAACCCAAGGTTTCATGGATCCCTGATATGTTTTGTATTTTGGATTATGAAGATGAGGATTGGTTTTGATAATGTGTTCATATAGATGACTTAGAATTATTCCATATGGTATTGGGGTATTTGGTTGATATTTGATATTTTCGATTTTTTTAATTAGAAAGTATGCAAAGTTGAATGGGGTGCTAGTTAAGATGCAATACATCATGTGACATGATGATGCAGGAAGAAAATGTGAGTCATTTTGATTACCAAAAGCATTTTCTTGAATGATTTCATTCCAAGATCTTAGTTCAACACGAAGTTTTTCTTTGAGAATTTTGTTTGGAAAGATGGTTTGTCCAGATATTGTTAAGGATTGGATTGTTTCTTTTGGAGTTGGGACATTGGTTTCAAAGGGTATGAAAGAGTTTTGATTCATTTTCAAAGATTCAAGAGATGAGACTTCGGAGTAAGAACATTGACCATGAAATGGAATAGAGAGAATTGACACAAATGATTCAAATAAGTATCTGAAGACTCCCTTTAATGCCGAAAATTTGACAAAAGTGTTTTGATTCTTTTCATAGATTATTTCCATGGATGAGATAAATTCAAGTAGAAATCTAGGACAAATGGCTTCATGTGGGTTATATATTTTAGTGAGTTTGATGGCTTTAAACATTGTTTTGATGTTGTCGTATTTTGTTGATTCAGGTTTAACAAGACGACCTTCGTGAATAGCTCTGCATTCTAAATTTTAAATGATAGGTTTCAAGTAGTTAGGTATGTAGGAATCATTTGAAATCTTTATGATATATGATTTTGTGTAAGAAAGATAGTCGTAATTTTTAGTAAAACTGAAACTTGAGAAAGATTTCTATTGAGTACATGTATTGATGTTTTGAGTTCGTGCCTAGTGTGTGCCTATATGCAACAAATATGGAGTAACAATTAACTCAACCTAAATATAACATCCTAAGAGTTAATCCAAATGCTCCTTGGTTTGATTTTGCTCAACCAAACAAGTCGAAAAATACATATGAATTA